>JAFVLL020019067.1:0-26007 GCA_021397915.2 Tor tambroides
GACAGTCCACCGTGAGCAAATGCTTCTCTGCAAACTGTGCGTTCATCATTAGTTACTGGACAGAGCTACTGATAACTTTCCCATTCAGCCCTACAGCTGGAGAGTCTTGTGTTCAGAGGGCACATGTGAGCTCCAGATGTTTTAAAATCGCGCAGGTTTAGCGCATGCAGTGCTCGCGTGAAAGGGCTTTAACGGCGCGCGATCAGGCGACTCCATCATCGCCATGGAAACAAAGACGCCAAGATGAGCTTCTCTAACTTTTTATGAATTTGACTTCATTATAATTGCTATTAGCATTATAAATGGGTACAAAATACTTATTTGTTGATTCAGCTTGTTGCCCTTTCTAAAATACGGGACAAATCGCGTCCCGTATTGATTTGATCATTTTACCTTTAAATACGGGACGATTCCGTATTTTAAGGGACGGGTGGCAACCCTACTGGTCACTGTCTAGTGGGCTTTGTTTTCAAATGTGCAACTCCTGGCATTCGCTGTTCTTCTGCTGGCGGTTATAAAACAGCGTTGCATTACTGCGGGCGCCACCTTCTGGATTGAGGGTGAATTGCCTGTATTCGTCATATGGCCTCATGTACCGAACCGGGATGCCCGTACCGTGACGGTTCGGTACAAATACATGTACTGTGCCACCTCTAATATCTATATATCTAAGAAAACAAGCAGTTAGTAAATGAATAGAGTGCAAGTCTAAAAGGGCCAAGTTTTTTTAAAGAATAGAATTAGAATAGAGATTGCTAGAGTTAGAGGGTCAAATAAAGATGGAAGAGATGTGTTTTTAGCCAATTCTTGAAGATGGCTAAGGATTCTGCTGCTCGGATTGAGTTGGACACGTCATTCAACCAGGAGGGAACAGTCAATTTAAAGGTCTGTGAAAGTGATTTTGTGTCTCTTTGGGATGGCACAATAAAGCAGAATGCAAGCTTATATGGGCACATAAGTCTGAAGTAATAAATTTAGGTAAAGGGGTGCAGAGCCAGTGGTGGTTTTGTAGGCAAACATCAATGCCTTGAATTTTATTTTTATGTCACCCACTGTAACTCTAATCTCTTTGGTACACACTATTTTACTGAAAAATTTTGTGATTGATTATATGGTTGAATACCTGATTTAAGAATACTCCTGTTAGAGGGTCAACAAAGTTTGTTATGCATAGGCCATAGAAATTGGTATATTATCAGCTGGCATCTAAATTATGTTGTGTATGTAGGTGAGCACTAATAGTACACTTTCAGGCAACTGGTGGTATTTCTCTGATATAAGTAAAACATGAAATAAATGTACACTGATGCAGCATTAAGGTCTTCCGGCTTTTAATAGTGAAAAAATAATAATAGTGAAATAATAGTACTTTTAATAGTAATTTACTATTAATAGTGAAAAATGGTACACACTATTGCATCACTTAAAAAAATGCAATTAATTTTAAACCCAGTTCATAATTCAATTAATAATTAATAGTTCTGCATACAAAATTGTATAACTCTATAATGATATAATAATAAATGTGCACAATTATATAATTATTGTAAATTACCATTAATTTTTATATCACAGCATTAATATAAGTCCATATATTTTCAGTCTTACTGACCCGATAACTTGTATTACTCATTTGTTTATCACATACATAACAGCTTACAGTTTAAACTATAACGTTAATAAAATAAAAAATCCTTACTTAAACGTTACTGTTTCAGCATACTATATAGTTGATCTTATTTAAACTGGATTTCTTTACAAAGAAAAGACCTTCACTTCACTTACAAATTGAAGAAACTGTTGTCTTATTTCTTTTGTTCTCACTCCATAAACAATTGGGTTAAAACAACTTGGGAACAGTAAGTACATTGTGCTCACAAACACACGACTGTTAGCAGAAAAATTATTTCTTATTCTGTATGACATGAATGCAATCAGGGCAAAAATCAAACTACTTGTCATGACAATGATGTGAGTAATGCAAGTGTTTACGGCCTTCATTTGGGCCTTACCAGATTTAAACACAGAGGCAAAAATCACAACATAGGAACCAGTAATGAGAATACAATCAGCAGTTGGTATCAGGAAAGCAGTCAAAAGTCCTACTAAGTTATTAACAGTTATATCTCCACATGCTAACTGAACCAATGCCATGTGTTCACAAAAACAGTGATCAATGACATTTGTTACACAGAATGTCAGTTTTCCAGCCAGAGAGACCATGCTGATATTCAGGAGTGCATTTCTGATTAGTGGGATAACAACAAACTTTAGAAAGTTAGGGATTTCCATGCATTTGTGATAGTAAAGAGGTTTACATATTGCAAAGTAACGATCCAGTGCCATCCACAAAAGTAAAGTAGACTGAAATGCGCCAACATAATGAATGCAAAACATTTGTATCAAACAACCTGTTAGAGATATCCCAGCCCAGTTGAATAAAAAGCTAACAAGCATGTTAGGTACAAAAAATATAGGTAAGATTAAGTCTACAACAGCCATTAAACCTATTAGTACATACATGGGAGAATGCAGAGACTTTTGACATATGATTAAATATACGAGAATAGAATTTGCAGTGATAGACAATAAAAACATCAGAAAGAAGGGGATAAATAAAAAAGGCCTCCATTCTCCTAGACTGTAGAAACCATTCAGTTTGAAGTCTATGAATAAAATATTTTGAGCAGAAAGATTCTTCATGCTGATCAATCCAATACAGTAAGCTATACAGTACAATGCATTTGACAGTATTAGATAAATAATCCCTTTTTAAATGGCCTCGGTGATGTGAAGCTGCTGTGAAGAGACATACAATAATCTGTGCTCTCCCAATATGTTGATGGATAGAAATCTATACAACTTATTTTACTGTACTTTGTTTTCCTATCATAATGCTTTGTCGTTAGAGTGGAATTAAAACTTTACATGAATCGTGGTCTCTAAATACTCCATGTTGTGTTCCCATGAGCGTGTGCACTATTCACAGAGGAACAGAGATCTTCTTCCTGCTGGAGGTCACAATACAGCCCCAAAAAGGATCTTTCTGAATTGATGGTAATGCAAAATTTGCGCTCTGATATATTTTTTAGTGCTGTCAAATGATTCATCATGATTAATCGCATCCAAAATAAAAGTTTTTGTTTACATAATAAATGTGTGTGTACTGTGTATATTTTTTACGTATATATAATAGACACACATGCATGTATATATTTAAGAAAAATATGTTATGTTTGTATATTAAATATATTTATATATAAATTATATAATTTTAAATATATATAATATATATATATATAATATATATAGATAGATATATACTTATATATATATATATATATATTATATATATAAATATATATTTTAAATTATATAAATTTAAATATATACATGTAAATACATGTAAATATTTTCTAAATATATACTGTATGTGTGTGTATTTATGTATACATAATATACACAGTACACACACATATATTATGTAAACAAAAACTTTTACTTTGGATGTGATTAATTGCGATTAATCGTTTGACAGCACTAATATTTTTATAAATCAACATATACAACCCGAATTCCAGAAATGTTGGGACGTTTTTTTTAAAATTTGAATAAAACGAAAACTAAAAGACTTTCAAATCACATGAGCCAATATTTTATTCACATTAGAACATAACACAACAAATGTTTAAAATGAGAAATTTTACAATTTTATGTACAAAATGAGTTCATTTCAAATTTGATGCCTGCTACAGGTCTCAAAATAGTTGAGACGGGGGCATGTTTACTATGGTGTAGCATCTCCTCTTCTTTTCAAAAAAATTTGAAGACGTCTGGGCATCGAGGTTATGAGTTTCTGGAGTTTTGGTGTTGGAATTCAGTCCCATTCTTGCCTGAAATAGGTTTCCAGCTGCTGAAGAGTTTGTTGTCGACTTTGACATATTTTTCGTTTAATGATGCGCCAAATGTTCTTTACGGGTGAAAGATCTGGACTGCAGGCAGGCCAATTCAGCACCCGGACTCTTCTACTACGAAGCCATGCTGTTGTAATAGCTGTAGTATGTGGATTTGCATTGTCCTGCTGAAATACACATCGTCTGGAGGGGAGCATATGTTGCTCTAAAACCTTTATATACCTTTCAGCATTCATAGTGCCTTCCAAAACAAGCTGCCCATACCGTATGCACTTATGCACCCCCATACCATCAGAGATGCTGGCTTTTGAACTGAATGCTGATGACACGGTGGAAGATCTCCCTCCTCTTTAGCCCGAAGGACACGGCGTCCGTGATTTCCAACAAGAATGTCAAATTTAGACTCGTCTGACCATAGAACACTTTTCCACTTTGAAACAGTCCATTTTAAATGAGCCTTGGCCCACAGGACACGATGGCGCTTCTGGACCACGTTCACATATGGCTTCCTATTTGCATGATAGAGCTTTAGTTGGCATCTGCAGATGGCACGGCGGATTGTGTTTACCGACAGTGGTTTCTGGAAGTATTCCTGAGCCCATTTAGTAACGTCAATGACAGAATCATGCCGATGAGTGATGCAGTGTCGTCTGAGGGCCCGAAGACCACAGGCATCCAACAAAGGTCTTACGGCCTTGTCCCTTAGATTTCTCCAGTTTCTCTGAATCTTTTGATGAGGTTATGCACTGTAGATGATGAGATTTGCAAAGCCTTTGCAATTTGACGTTGATGGAGGTTGTTTTTAAAGTATTCCACAATCTTTTTACGCACTCTTTCACAGATTGGAGAGCCTCAGCCCAACTTTACTTCTGAGAGACTCTGCCTCTCTAAGAAATCCCTTTTATAGCTAATCATGTTACAGACCTGATGTCAATTAACTTAATTAGTTGCTAGATGTTCTCCCAGCTGAATCTTTTCAACATTTCTTGCTTTTTCAGCCCTTTGTTGCCCCCGTGCCAACTTTTTTGAGACCTGTAGCAGACATCAAATTTGAAATGAGCTCATTTAGTGAATAACAGTGTAAAATATGTTGTCTTATGTTCTATTGTGAATAAAATATTGGCTCAAGTGATTTGAAAGTCTTTTAGTTTTCATTTTATTCAAATTTTAAAAACGTCCCAACATTTACGGAATTCGGGTTGTAAATTGGATATATTTAATTATTAAAATTATTTTTTTTACGCTATGCCACCTAAAATATGGTATAAAAAAAGTCCACCTGAGCTTTATTCAAATTTAAATGATTAAATCATTTCATATAAAAAGTGTTGTTCTATAACAAAACAGTTCATTACATTTTCCCATTATTTAAATTTTCTTATTTTTAAGCAATAGGAACAATACTGTATAGCAGTGGTGCCCAACCATGTTCCTGGAGATCTACCTTCCTGCAAAGTTCAGCTCCAACCCTGCTCAAATATGGCTTAACCAGCTAATTAAGATCTTCAGGAGTACTTGATAATTACAGGCAGATGTGCTGAAGCAGGGTTGGAACTGAACTCTGCAGGCAGGTAGATCTCCAGGAACAGGGTTGGGCACCACTGCTGTACGGTATACTGTACATCTTCTGACCTAACTCAAACAACTCTCAAGAATATATTTTATAGTGGAAATAGTCTGTCTTGTTGGCAAAGGTTAAAGACACAAATTCCATTTTATATATATATATATATATATATATATATGTGTGTGTGTGTGTGTGTGTGTGTGTGTATGTATGTATGTATGTATGTATGTAGACAGTGTTTTGTAAGATGTGTTAGATTTGGATAGCCAGAAGAAACATTTAAAAATTCCTTGCACTTCACCTTAAAGAGAGTACTGTGTGTTTACATAGTGTTAATGGAATACCACAAATCAAACTGACGCAGTTATGCCTGAAGCAATATCCTAGTGAAAAAAATTGTACCAAGTAGAGATTTACATCCTTTTATTTATCATTATATTTTATATTAATAAAATGATTTAATTTTTTTTTCACCCAAAATGAAGGTATACTCACCCTCAGGCCATCCAAGATGTAGATGTAGATGTAGGCACCCATTCATTGCTGAGCATCTATTGGTGAGCATGTAATGTAATGCTAAATCTGTTCTAATAAAGAAACAAACTCATCTAGATCGTGGATAGCCTAGGGATGTGTACATTTTCAGCAAATTGTATTTTTTTTAAACTATTCCTTTAATGAAAATACCCTCATTGTTCCATCCAACTGCTAGTTTAGCAAAAACAAAACAAAACAAAACAAAACAAAACAACAACAACAACAACAACAACAAAAAACAGGTGTGTTTGTAATTTGTATCATGTTGTTTTTTACTAGATATTGTACAATGGAAAGACCTTCACTTCACTTATAACCTGAAGAAACTTTTGTCTTATTTCTTTTTTATCACTCCATAAACAACTGGGTTGAAACAAACTGGAAAAAGTAAGTACATTGTGCTCACAAATACACAACTACTAGAAGAAAAATGGTTTCTTATTCTGTATGACATGAATGCAATCAGAGCAAAAATCAAACTACCCGATGTCACAATTAAGTGAGTAATGCAGGTGTTTATAGCCTTCATTTGGGCCTTACCAGATCTAAACACAGAGGCAAAAATCACAACATATGAAGCAGCAATAAGAATACAATCAGCAGTTGGTATCAGGAAAGCAGTTGAAAGTCCTACAAAGTTATTAATAGTTATATCTCCACATGCTAACTGAACCAATGCCATGTGTTCACAAAAACAGTGATCAATGACTTTTGTTACACAAAATGTCAGTTTTCCAGCTAGAGAAACCATGGTGACAATTAGGAGTCCATTTCTTATTACTGGCACAACAACAAACTTTACAAAGTTAGAGATTTCCATGCATTTAAGATAGTAAAGAGGTCTGCATATGGCAAAGTAACGATCCACTGCCATTCACAAAAGCAAAGTAGTTTGAAATGCTCCAACAAAGTGAAGGCAAGACATTTGTATCAAACAACCAACTAGGGATATCCTACCCCAGTTGAATAAAAAGCTAAAAAGCATATTAGGTACAAAAAATATAGGCAAGAGCAAGTCTACAACAGCCATCAACCCTATTAGTACATACATAGGAGAATGCAGAGACTTTTGAGATATAATTAAGAATATAAGAATAGAATTTGCTGTAAGAGACAATAAAAACATTAGAAAGAAAGGGATAAATAAAAAAGGCCTCCGTTCTCCTAGGCTGTAGAAACCATTTAATTTGAAGTCTGTGAATTAAATATTTTGCGCAGAAATATTCTCCATGCTGATCAACCCCTTTACAATGTTCTGATAAAAAAAGGTTTAATGCCTTAAGATCAGAGCTAAAATATATTCCCATTAGTACAGTACCCTATGCTGCAGTATGATACATTTGATTATTAATTACTCAAGTGCATGTGATTTGGTTTCATCCGTGAATGAAATTTTCATGTATTATCAATATTAAAGGATTAGAATTCACTTAGGCTTCACCTTAGTTGTGAGACCTCTTTGTTATGTGTTGCTGTGAAGAGAAAAAAAAAAGTCAAGCTGACATTTACAAGTCAGATGTTCAATAAATATATTGTCATATACAGTAAACAGCAGAAAATTCTGATATAACTGTAGTAAACAACATACAGTATGTTATGTTTAACTTATTTAGGCCATTCATGCATTATCCCCTGCTCTCCCTATTACATTGATGAACGGAAATGTGTATCCTTTCCTCATTTCATTTGTTTAATCATTATTTTTGCTTACGTTTGAATGAAATGAAATCATGGTCTCTAAATACACCATGCTGTGTTCCCATAAATCAGTTAACTATTCCCATAGAGGAATAGAGCTGTTTTCCTTTAATTGTATAGCAAGATTGCACACATTACTTCAGTGATAAGTGTTCTAATCTCTGATTTTTTATGAGAAACGTTCAAATTGTCAAATATGCAACATACACTTTGAAAAAGAGATTCATTTAATTGTGTATTGGTGTAACAATAGCATGAAAAAAAGCGTTACCAAGGGGTCAGAGTTTGTAGTAGGTCAATGTGAGCCTTTTCTATGCTGATAGCAAATATGTAGTTAGACTGACTACATATACTGTTTTGCACATTTTGTACAATAAATAAATAAATAAAAACTTGTGAAGTTACTGAAAATCTTCTTCATGCCACTTTTATGTAATTTTTATGTAATCCTAGGTTAAGCATTTTTGGCAGGTGTACCAGAAAAACAAACAAACAAACAAACAAACAACAAAAATTGTTCCTTGATTTCTTGTCTTTGGTGTTATCAATGTTAAAAACTTGAAAAAGTTATGAAAAGGCAACTTTTTAAAGACCAAAATTCAGAAAAAGATTTGTCTCTTTAAATGTGTATATGGTGATATTCCAGCTGTTCATCCATCTATTCTGTTTGTTCTAGGGGCTCTGGAGCCTATCGCAGTATCTCAGGCTACTGGCAGGGAAACGCTGGATGGATGGTCAGTAAATCTGAGTTTTTCTTCTTTCATTTTTCCTTTCATAATTTATAATTACTTTAATTATTTGTACAGTTATTACTTTTCTGGAGTTATATGTTTTGACTGACAATTAGGAGTCATGGTGATAAACCTTGTGTATTTTTGTCCCCTTTTGACAGTAGTTAGGGAACTCTTAGAAATTCATCACTCATTACTGGACTTTGTTTGGCTAGACCCATCTCAAGAGTCACATTAAGTAGCCAGTAAACACATTAAGTAGCACTCAAGGGGAACAGGCTTAAGACTAGATTGGACCATGAGGCACAGTTGACATCACCAAGGGTCCAATTATCTTATTTTTGTGTTAATTAGACTCTGACCACTTATTATCACAAGTGATGTCATACCTGTATACTGAAAAAAACAAAAACAAAACAAACAAAGATTTACATTGCATGACTGCTCAGCTGCTGATTTTGTTTACTTTTAATTCATTCCATATAATTTTAAAAAACACAACAGGTTTAAAAACAATATCTAGATAACAACATTGAAAATCCTCTTAAGTATCTGTCTATAGTTCACCAATAATAAACAACAGAATTAATAAAAAGGAGTTTTGATTGAGTACAAGGCATTACTTTTGAAAAGTAATATGACAAATTCAATGCATGACAAAGATGTGTTGGCACTGGTAATATCTTCATCCAATATGGCACATAGATTCTTCATGACAAGCTTGAAAGCAGTAGCTGGACTTCAGACTAGACAGAAAGCTTTTTAATATCTGAAGGCACCAGGCCTAAACATTGTGAGTCCTTGAGTATGCAGTGTGCTGATGACTGCTTGTGGCTTATTCCCAAGAAGACCTGCAAAAGGCTTACAGTAGACTCTGCCTGTCAGTCAACACTCAAAAAAATTTGAAGATCCACTCAAAAAGACAACAACAAATTTCTTTTTCACTGAATGGGCTGTAAATTTTATCGCAGTGTCTATTTACACTAAATGCAAATAGCCCATCTTGTTGGCAAAGGCTATTTACATTAGCTCTGCCCACTAACGTGTGATTGAGTTAGTCAACACTAAAAAAAGACAATAACTCAGCATCAGTTTCAGTGGTGTAGATGATAAGGCACATGCTTTTTGATGCGATCGACCCGAGTTCAAGCCCGCCTTTTGCCGAACTTTTTTCTCCCTTTTCAAATCTTATATCGCATCAGAAAGGCATTTATTTTCAATAAAAATGGAGGAAATAATCAAAAAGTTGAAAATAAGAGTATCGGGTAGGGTTAGGGTGGGTGTAGGGAGGGCTTTATCGTCCCAATAAGGTGGCATCCATTTAATAATTTGAATTAAAACTATAATTTACACTCAATACATTATTATTGCGTACTGTTTTATAATGTACTACAATACTGAGGCGCAGATAATTGCCACTATTTACAATAAGTAGTATAAATATCAGAAAATCTTGCTATTTTAACAGTGTAAATAGAATCTATAGCTATTTGCACTTAGTGTAAATAGCATATCGTTAAAAATACTGCTATTTTCACTTGGTGTAATTAGAATCCATTGCTATTTGCACTTAGTATAAATAGCATCTATTGCTATTTACACTTAGTGTAAATGGCATCTATCACTAAAAAATATGCTATTTGCACTTAGTGTAAATAGCATCTAATTGCAAATAGCCGCTGCCAAAATTTATTCATTTTCTAATTTCACAAGTCAGGAGAATAACGTTAGGTTTGGTATATTAAAGGGGTCATATAATGCTATTTTAAAGATCATTATTTTGTGTATTTGGTGTAACAAAATATGTTGATTTGCTTTAATGTTCAAAAAACACATTATTTTTCCAAATACTGTACATTATTGTAGTTCTTCTATGCCCTGCCTCTCTCAAACACATCGTTTTCTACAAAGCTCCTCCTTCCAACAAGTGCAGTCTGCTCTGATTGGCCAACTGACGCAGTGCATTGTGATTGGCCGAACACCACAAGCAGGTGTCGGAAATGTAACGCCCCTTACCATAATCGCGAGCTTCAGCTTTCAAGTTAGTTTTATCAGTTCAAGGCTGAAAGGGGAACAGAGTTGTGTGACAGACACAGTGATGATGCTCGTATGTATTTGCAGTACACAAGCCGTGGTTAAGACGATTTCTGACGGGCTGTACACTCCGCTGTGAAGTGACCCTGTTCCCCTCACACACACACGACGCATAACGTGCAAAACTCCACATTTGAACAGTCAATAGCAAATACTTGAACTAATAACAAAACATACCTGCAATCGCTGATTCAGAAACGGCAGATTGTCATAGCAAAGTCTGAATCGACTCTTTTTTTTTTAGAAATAGTCTTCGTGCATAGCTAGCCTTGTACTCTACTAGGTTCACGAAACTGTCATTCATAAAATGCGCTGCATAAATTCTAACATTTGGGTTGTGCTGTTGTGTTGTAAACAAATCTTAACCAATGATTCCTAATTGCATCTGCTTTAGGAAGGCTAAATAAAGTGCTTTTGCTTTCGCATAGAAACACAGCGTCTCCCTGACATGGCTGCATCAGCACTACTGTGGTTACTGAAATCACGCCTTCTTTCTTTGCGTGAACATTTGGGCGGCATTACACAAATATTTCCACATCGTGACGTAGACATGTAGGGGGGCGTGGACGAGTCTTAACTTTTATAAAGAATATCTCTTTGGGTTTGAGACTTTAGTCTTTGCAACTTTAGGGATCTCATCTATGCACAAACAGCTTGTAACACTCCAAAGAGAAAGGAAAACTTGAAATCGCATCATATGACCCCTTTAATGTGACGTGATATTTTCCTCCTAATTATTTTCATGTTTCCTTTGTATTCCGCTGTAAGTAAATGAAAAAAAGACAAAATATACTGTGCATTTGTGGTCTGCTCGCCCAATTTAATTTACAATATAAACCATTAATAATTCCCTGGAATGCACTAAGAATGTTTAATTTTTCTTCCCAAATCCTTTTGTCTCTTTCCAGGTTTGTTCTCACATGAATGCTGTAAAATGTAATTATTACGAAATATAGACATATATTACTATAACGATATGTAACACGTCTGTAATATTGCTGTGGATAGAAGGAGGATCTTTAGGAGTTATTCGTGGTATGTTGAAAGCAATTTGTTAATGCTTTTACACTTTTAAATTTACTTTTAAAGATTGATGGTTGAAGGGCGAGTAAAATAATGTCACCTCATTGTACCCAGTTTTTGAAAATGCTTATTATAGCATTCATAGAGTGAACCTTTTGTTGATTGTTTAGTGTAAACAGAAGTTACGATCAAAATTTGAGCAAAGCGGCATGGGGGCATATACTGTATACTTAAATACTGTATCGGAGCACTGCCTTTGTACTTTTGACTAAATTAGGCCCCGATCACACTGAGTGTGTTTTTTAGTTCTGAAAACGCGAGGCGCACCGCACACTTTTTTTTTTGGTGACTTTTAAAAAAAGAGCAGTGCGCTGCATTTTTTATGTTGCTAGGCAACCACCGAATCAGTTGTCCTGTCAGTCTAATCAAAGGATTATAGCACGAGCACTCTAAAATATTTGGGTTTTGCTGTTGAGTAAACTGACGTATTAGGAAAAACCTTAAAAAATACAACTCTGGGTAACCCGCGATAGACACCAAAAGTTTCTCCTGCATCATTGCAGTCTCCGGACTTTCTAAGCAATGGGTAAACTTTCGTCACCACAACGGAAGGCCCGCCTCTCCTTTCATTCGACTGGACAATGGAAAAAATGCGATGACGTGGGGCACTTTTCCGCTCAGAGTTGCTTTTTTTTTCAACTTCAGGCACTCAGAGTGTTCCTGCAAAAACGCGAGGCGCAGCAGGTGGACAGAACGCTCACTGCCAACAGAAAACAATTCAAAAAAGGCACCTCTCACTGCAAAAAACATGTTCGGTGTGATAGGGGCCTTGCCTAGCAACTTTAATGATGCATATAGTAGTATTTAATTTAGTATGGGAAATGGTATGTGTGTGTTTGTATTGGTTATTAGTTACATTATTCCGCCATTAGATGGCGACAAGAGACTGTTTTTTATGAGTGAGATTGTTATATTGAAATAGACTGCAACAGGGTTGTAAACAAGTAAGTTCACTTTCAACAACACCTTGTAAGACACAGCCAACAAAAGCACTAAGCAGTCCTGTCACCGGAAATCACCCTTAACAGATGAAAGGATAGTACGACAAAGATATCGCTTTCCTCAGTGGACATTCAAACTAATGTTTTATTGTCAATATGAGATTGAGCTGAAGACTGAATGTTGTATCAAATGCAGGTAATCACACTCACTCAGTCCATCTCTTTCTCATAATACTCGATTCTACATAATACAGTGAGCTTTTATTGCAGTAATACAATAAGTTTTTAATGAAGCAACTCAACATTTCTTCGTTAGTTCTAAAGTGACGTTTTCAATTTAGAAACGGGGCTTGGACTCAGCTGTTAAACTGTCAAACTGAGAAATGAATCCATGGTGGAAGGAAGTAGTTCTGGATAAAAAATGGTATTTTAAGATACTCCGTGGTTGTTTCTTATTTATTTACACACTTGTGCTGTTCAATTGTGATAAAAATGCAATATCACACTCTTAGCTGAGTGATATCGCTCTGTATCAACATTCCCTATGGCTGAATTCTCAGCTATGCTAATATAGAGCAATATCACATGGCTACTAGTGTGATATTGCTCATATATTATATGAAAATATACAGATAATGTGTAATATAAGTAAGCATTAATAAATAAGACTCAATATAAAGCTTTAAAAATGTAACTGTGGACCTGTATACAGACTTTTTTTTTCCTCTGGCACTGATTTAGCCAGATGTTTTCTTTTAGTCATCCCCTTTTGAGATGAAAACTTCTCTTCTTGCTGTGTAAATGTTTAAATTCTTCATAATTTTCATAAATATCAAATGGCGACCAATGAAATCAATCCTGTAACCTAGAGTTTGTTCAGCCAGCTTCATTTACACACATACATTGCTCTCATAGTCACAATTTAAACATTTACATCCAGCACCAGAATACTATAGGAACAGCCTGCACCCTGATGCTTAGCTCTTGTACAAATATAAAGTGCCTTAAAGATGTAAAGAGCTGAATAGTTTCTCCAGGTCAATGAAAGTGAAACTATCATTGAAACAGTCTTTCCAGCTGTCTCAGCACTGATTCTTAATTTTAAACTATCTGGGGTCATTCTCTGGAAATGCACATACCTTTGCAAAAAAGGGGCAGTCGTGGCCTAATGGATAGAGTGTTGGCCTTGTAACCTGAAGGTTGTGGGTTTGAATCTCAGGTCCAACAGGGATTGTAGGTGGGGGGAGTGAATAACCAGCACTCTCTCCACTCTCAATACCATGACTGAGGTGAGACCCTTGAGCAAGGCACCAACCCCCAAACTGCTCCCCGGGTGCCGTAGCATTGGCTGCCCACTGCTCTGGGTGTGTTCACTACTATGTGCATGCACTTGGATGGGTTAAATGCAGAGGACAAATCCCGAGTATGGGTCACCATACTTGGCCACATACCACTTCCCTTTCCTTTCCCCAAAAACATCTTGCTGTAGTCTTTGACTCTGAGCCTAACTGTAGGCCTATATATTAATGTTATTTGGTATGATCTCCATTTGCCAAAGTCATGTGTTCAAAACAACATACAGAAATATGAAGAAAGCGTGAGGTACAGTCAAAGCACTTACCGTGCAGGAGATTTTGCAGAGGTTTCTTATACTGATAAAGAAAGTGTTAGAGGAAGCATGTGAAAGAACAGCCTGTAGTGTGACTTGATAGTCATTGCTTTTCCTACTTGATTCAGTCACTTACAAGCGAGTCTTCATACTTACCAGAACTGTACATTACACAAGGACAAAGTCAATAAGTCTCATATTTTTTTTTTTTTTTTTGTGTACTAACAGCAATGCTATCAAATTGATCCTCATTCACACAGATCCATGCAAATGACTAGAAAAACACTGTATTATTCATGCCAGGTGATGTAGATGTAGTAAGTAATGTGACTTTGTAAAGAAACACTACACACGCACATAATAACCCTTTATCCTCTTTATTTAAAAAAAAAAAAAAAAAAAGTATGAGTTTTTGTCTCATATTTATATCATATGATAAGTGATATCACATGAGCTGTGAGAGCAATCACATGAGTGCAAATATGATCTTACTCAAAAGTTCAGTAAATAAGAAGTTAATATTTTGTTACAATATTGTCTGTTTTTGCTCAGTTTTGCCAACAAAAATATTACCTGTAAAGCCACAGCAGAACTGTTGTGGGTTTCCGAGCAATAAAGCAGTGTTTAGTTTCTGAATGAATCTGCATTTTGAACGAATCAGGTGAACCATTCAAAATGGGTAAACCATGATTCAAAAGCCCATTCATAAAGTGATCTGTTTACTGAATGAATCAGCCATTTGAAAAAATTGAATTAATGAACGACTCAAAGACATTTACCGCCACCTACTGGCAGTTTTAGTTTCTTTAGAGTATTATTTCATTTTAAAAAAGGGGAAAAAAAGTTAAAGGAATAGTTCACCCAAAAAAAATCAAATGATGTCATAATTTACTCAAACCTGAATGACTTACTTTCTTTTGTGGAACATAAAAGATTTTTTTCAAGACTGTTGCTATCAAAGCTGTTTTGGTTACCAATGACTTCCATTGCATGAATTAAAAAAAATAAAATAAAATAAAAACTGAGATGTTTCTCAAATTATATATTTTAAGTAAAATATTTCTTTCTAAAAGCTTTCTATTTGTAATGTCTACTTAATACTTTCTCATTTAACACAAAAAATAGCTTTAAATAATCTTTTTGGGGTATTTTCAAAGCCAAAAAACACATCATGAAATTAATTAGATTCAAAATTTTAATTGACTGACAGCCCTAATACACACACACACACGTTTGTTTCTGTGAATTGTGGGGACTTTCCTTAGACTTATATTACTTTTATATTGACCAAACAATATTTTCTGTCCCCTAACCCAACCCTAACCCTAAACCTACCCCTTACAGAAAACCTGTTTGCATCGTTACACTTTCAGATAAACATCATTTACTATTTTTAGTATTTTTTTCCCCCCCTCGTGGGAACCAGCAATGTCAAAAATTTCAGATTTTACTAACCTTGTGGGGACATTTGGGACAAGTACACACACACCCACACCCACCCACACAGACACACCCACCCACCACCACCCAAATATAAATTTATTTAGGTATTTATTATGTAAATTGCTCTGGGAATCTGTAAAATATAGATATCTTATTATATATCTTTATATATACATATATATATATATATATATATATATTTATTATATATATTTATTTAGATATTGTTTATTTTTCAAATAGCTCTTATATATGAATTTTATATGTTTGTATTTATATTATTTTGTTAGATACATTTATTTATATTTTATTACATATGTTCCTTTTTTAATAAATATTTATATAAAAAGTTTAAATAAATATATATATTTTTTTTATCATATAATTTGTCAAATATTTCTTCACTTCTGAAATCTTAAAACCAGAAATCAGGTTAAATCAGAAATCAATACTGAAATTTGTCATCTGACTATATGCCAGATGCAGCACGTAATAAAAGGTAGGGTAAGAAAGCTAATGTAATGTAGTTAATACCTACCTGCCATGATGCTCTGGGGGGTCATGCATACCAGCAAATGACGTGTAACCCACGTCAGTGAGGATTTCATCGCATCTGAAGTCCATCAGTTTGACTTCGAGGGTGTCTGGGTTAATCAGAAAGTTTTCTGCCTTAAAATCAGTGCAACACTCCACGTCAGCAGCATGTTTGAGCTGCAGTTGTTGCCTGCCGCATGATAACCCAAGCCAAATCCTCCTCAGTGTTCGCTGTTTGGCTGAGGACAGGGGCGTAGCAAGCTTTTCAAAAGTGCGGGGGATGGATGTGGTTTGTTTGTTAACAATAAAAACGATGAATACAATGACAGAAGGGTACAAAAGGTATAACATACAAGATATAAAAAGCTTCCCATTTAAATGAGTGATACTAGAAAAGTATAAAAACACACTCGGAACACACAGAAAATAAGTCAAAACTGTTGTGAAAATACACAACAGTAGACTTGCTAAAGAATCAGAATCAGAAATACTTTAATATAATCCCAGAGGGAAATTATTTTTGTTACAAACTCCAGATATACAAACAACATATATTATACAAAACATATATTAAGAACAAAATATAAACATATATATATATATACACTGTAACCGATTTCTGTAATTTGAACAGTATTTTACTGTAATATGTACAGTAAGATACTGTAAAATGTATATACAGTATTTTACTGTAAACTGCAAAGGATTGTGGGGAAAATATATGCATTTTACAGTAAACTACTGTAAATTTACAGTAATCGACTTCTACATGAAAAAACTGACCAATAGCAGGGAATTTTCTTTTATTTACTCTTTGGTGGAAGCAGCGGTAAAAAGGACAAAAGGTTGCACTGTTAACTGGACAAAAAGGTTAGTATATTATTTCTGTTTTATGGATAACAGATATTTTAAGATGTTTTAACTTGTTAACAACAAACTAACATTATTCATCGTGTCCTTTTTCATATCGGGAGTTGGGGCCTTTTTTCTGACTGACGGCCGGATTAACGCCGCCATAACGGTGATAACATCGACTGGTGAGTAAATTAAGGTCACCTATATTAGTCAAAATAAACCTTAGTTAAACCGAGAAACACGTTTGTAGGTTCTGCTGCCCTTTAATGCAAGTTAGTTAATCTGGCAAGTCCTTACTTAACCTTAACAACGAACTAACATGAAATAACGTTACTGAGGTAAAGTGCGTAGGCAACACCACTGTTTCAGTGGAGATTTTAAACAGTATTTTCAAGTACTTCTTTTGTTTCTTCTTTTCAAGTTTCTAGTCTAGATTTCGTCTGCAACGTCGGAGGTGTATTTTGGAGCCTCTTCTTGTGAATGCCATCGATGATAACATCAACTGGTAAGTTAATAATGTCAGTTAGCCGAAGTTAACGATCACAGAGAAGCATAATATCTTTTGTACACTGCCTCTTTATCGCAAGTGTAATTCTCTTCAAATGCTATTTAAGTTAGAAACGTGTGTACCAATGTTGTATGTAACTTTAGAGACGGTCCCTATTCAGTGAGAGACGTAAAATAAAACCGCGAGCTAACATGAAATACTGAGGAAAACTGAGTTAAGAAATACCACTGTAAAGTACATCTTTTGTATTTTATTTTCAAGTTTGTGGTCTTGTCGTCTGCATCGGAGGAGTACTGGAGTCTTTTCCTGTGATTGCCGTCGTAACAACAGGTGAGCTTTCATCAACTGAACTAATGTTACTAAAGAAACAAAAATAACGTAAGCCACTGGCTGCTGTTCTCCACTAACGGAGAAGTGAGTTAACTTTTTAAAGAGAGGAACGAACTAGCAATATATTAATATAGTAAGTTTTGCTTATAAATATTAAAAATGTGGTATTTTTCTATCTAAAGTTCAACTAATTAACATTAACGTTAGTTAAAAACATTATTAAACATGAACTAAGAATGAACAATACTTCTACAGCATTTATTAATCTTAGTTAATGTCAATTTCAGCATTTACTAATGCATTATTAAAATCACAAGTTGTGTTTGTTAACATTAGTTAATGCACTGTGAACTAACATGACTAAACAACAACTGTATTTTCATTAACTAACATTAACCAAGATTAATAAATAGTGTAATAAATGCATTGTTCATTGTTTGTTCATGTTGGTTAATACATTAACTAATGTTAACAAATGTCACCTTATTGTAAAGTGTTACCAAAAATGTTTATTTTATTAAAAATGTTTGTATTACTGTATGGTAGTTTTTTTTTCTGATCATAAACTATAGTAACACTAAAAGAGTGTTGTGACTCTGTCTGTTACAGGAGATTTCTCCAAGCAAAAACAGGATCCTGAATATGAGGCCGAATCATCATACAGCCAGCTGTCCAATTTACAGATATGCAGAATTAGGTAACCCAAAATACATTTTGTTTTACATTGCATTACATTCATGCATTTGCCAGATGCTTTTATCCAAAGCAAGTTATATTGTATTTAAAGTAGGGGAGCACGGAGCACAAACTAACACTGTTTGACTTTCTTAGTGTGTGTAAATCCACAGCCATGGGGTTCAGAGTATAATTTTTTAATACACTTTAATTTCACACTTGTCTAGTACACATATGTTGCGTTGTTTCATAATTACAGTTTATATGTTTTTCGTTATTTACCTAAAAAGAATGGAAGTGAAATGTGACAACATGCCCTGTAGGTGGGGTACATTGTAACATGTGAGGGGCATGTTGTAACATAACCATATGACAGCTTAAAATATTGGATCTAATGAAAAAATATACAAGACAAACTAATATATTTTGTCAATAAAATAAAATCATTAACTTTTTCAAATAAAATAATGACGTTTTTTAAAAATGAAAAATAATCTAATTTTGGAGTTTGACACTGAACACATTGCAACCGTGCTTGGGACGGCCCTGATCGCAACACACAGCTACATATACAGTGTAGTTCAAAACAATGTGTGCAGATGAATAAACACATTCATAAATGATCCCTCCACACACAGCTGTCATAGGACATGAGACACAAAAACGAGCCAAAATGTTTTACATTTCTTGAAATAATAATTTCTGAACATTAAACATCGATTGTCAGTCTTTATTCACCTGCTTCTTGTGGCTTCTCATTAAAACTCATAAAGTAAATAAATTGTAAATTCTGTGTAATGTAGAATAGCATAGTTTAATGATAGCAGGCACATTATGTAGCAGTGTTATAGTAATTTCCCCATCTGTGCAACTGGAATTTAAAACCCCAGCTGATGTCTTCCATATACCAGTTAGCGAAGCATTAAAACTATCTAAACTGATAAATAACAGATTGGAATTAAAAATAATAGCAGATTTGTCTAATTTTAAATGAATACTAAAACTGAGATGACAAAATTTACTGGCCTGAGAAATTTACTTCTACTTTGGTAGAATAAATATTCAGCGACATCTTCAAAAGATTTTTTAATTTTGGTGCACATTATTCTCTATATAGTGTTGATATGGCAGCTAGTAAATACTGTAAATTTGGTTATGCTAGCATGTGTGGAAATATTTAAACCATGTGTGTTACAACTAACCAATGTAAGTTTGTGCCCTGCGCACCCCTACACATTTTATGAAGTTATTCATTCTCTGGGAATCAAACAGGGGCGGCGCTAAGGGGGCTGAAGCCCTGAATGTTTTTATTACCATGTCTTGTGCGCATAAAGATTGAGTTTTCATGCGCATTAAAATTATTTCTATTAAACCAGCACTTGAACAGCAAAATGCAGCTGCTTTAGGTATCTTTAACTTACTGTAGCCTATAAATTCATAATACCGATATCCCCATCTGACAAAATGTTACTGTATAGCAACAAATATAAATTTTTAATTATAGTATTATAAGCATAAATTTTCTAGGACACACACACATTTAGAATGACTAGATTATATGAACAAATTGATTAGAATTTGGCATGGCCTGTGGCAGACTTTATTAAGTGTCAGGGTAACAAAATTCAATAAACAAGAAGTTAATATTAAGTGATTTAAATCGTGAAGAAAATATTGTCTTTTTGCTCTATTTCACAAAAACGGTTCTAAACAAAGCCATGCTGTGGTCTCTGCACACAACAGTGTTTAATTACTGAATGAATTTACCTTTTTTTAATGCCTTGAATCAGTGATTCACTGACCCATTCATAAAAACAGTTTCTTCTCCTGAATGAATCAACAGTTTTTAATGGATTGATTGAATAAATGACTCAATGGCTCAGTCATTAAGACAGTGGCTTGCTGCCACCTACTGGTAATTTTAGTCTCATTTTTAATATCATTCTATTTTTTTTTCTATCATTACATATTTTTGTGTTCAAATTTTTTGTGTTTATATTTAAAACATTAATTTCATAATATTATTTATGCAATTTGTAAGTGCAAATTATAATTAATTATACTTGTCGCTTTAAAAAAAATTAAGCCACTTAGCCAATGTAACTTTTCAGCATAGCCTGTTTTATTTGACTTGTATCCCGTGTATTCTGATACATAAATTAATGTCTCTGGGCTAAGCCCCGGATATCCACTCACCCTAAAACCCATTAATTCAGCATTCTAGCACTTTGCTCTACTGATTGAGAATGCATTGTAAAAAATGGAGCTTTAATAATTTGAATGTGATGGATTATCAACTAATTATGTACCTTCCCTTGTAGGTGCGTTCAGATGTAGTATATAACGTTTTTATTAACATCAAAGTGCATACAGCACCAAGTTTGACAGTTGAGGCAAATTCTGTAAACACTGCTTTAAAAAAAAATAATGCTTTTTTTTTTTTCTTGTGCTTGCAGGTTCATTCAGACAGTCAATCTTTGTGGCACCAAATTCATTGAAAGTCACAGATCAGCTGGAATTCTGGAAAGAGGGTGCAAAGAAAAAGGATCTGCCTGAATCCCATCCTGCTGTTTCTCATCGGAGAGCTTGTCAACTTTGACGGTCAAAATGACTGAAATTTAACACAACAACACAAACTCATTTTTACTGTATTATTTCATTTTATTAACACTACCAGTCAAAAGGTTTTGAACAGTAAGGTTTTTAATGTTTTTAAAGAAGTCTCTTCTGCTCACCAAGCCTGCATTTATTTGATCCAAAGTACAGCAAAACAGTAAAATTTTGAAATATTTTTACTATTTAAAATAAATGTTTTCTATTTGAATATATTTTAAAATGTAATTTATTCCTGTCAAAGCTGAATTTTTAACATCATTACTCCAGTCTTCAGTGTCACATGATCCTTTAGAAATCATTCTAATATTATGATTTGCTGCTCAAAAAAACTATTATTATTATTATTATTATTATTATTATGTTGAAAACAGCCGAGTCTAATTTTTTCAGGTTTACTTGATGAATAGAAAGTTCAGAAGAACAGCATTTATCTGAAATAGAAATCTTTTTTACAATTAATGTCTTTATCTTTAATTTAAAGTATCCTTGTTAACTAAAAGTAGTAACTTCTGCCCCACCCCCAAAAAAAAAATTTAATCCAAGCTTTTGAATGGTATAGTGTATAATGTTACAGAATCTTTTTATTTCAGATAAATGTTGTATCTTTGGATCTTTCTATTCATCAAAGAATCCTGAAAAAATGTACTCAACTGTTTTAAATATTTATGATGATGATAATAATAATAATAAATGTTTATCAGCATACCTAAACCAAAATGCCGCTGCAAGATTAATCTTTAATGAACCGGTACTTACGATGCCTCTGTTCATCAATTTGCACTGGCTACCTATAGCTGTTTGCATAAAATTCAAGGCATTGATGTTTGCCTACAAAACCACCTCTGGCTCTGCACACCGTTACCTAAATTCAGTACTTCAGATCTATGTACCTTCTAGAAGCTTGCATTCTGCAAGTGAACGACGCATTATTGTGCCATCCCAAAAAGGCACAAAATCACTTTCACAGACTTTTTCATTAACTGTTCCCTCCTGGTGGAATGACCTGCCCAACTCAATGCAAGCAGCTGAGTCCTTAGCCATCTTCAAAAAACGGCTAAAAACACATCTCTTCCGTCTTTATTTGACCCTCCAACTCTATCACTCTCTATTCTAATTCTATTTTATCTATCTGTCATCTTTTTTCATTTAAAATAATTTTTCTTTAAAAATGAACACTAGCTTTTTATATTCTATCTACTTAAAAAAATCTGTATTCTATCTACTTGTTTTCTTAAAAAAACACACTATGTATTACTGCGTTAGGCTAACCGAGACTTGTCATAGGCTTGCATGTTGTTGCTCTTTTGTTGGTTTTGATTGCTTCTATTTATTCTCTTTTGTCCAGTCGCTTTGGACCAAGCATCACTGCTAAATAACTAAATGTAAATGTAAATATATTAGAATGATTTCTGAAAAGGATCATGTGACATGAGGGCTAGATAATAGTGCTGAAAATTTCACTTTGATACAGAAATAAATTATATTTTAAATATATTCAAATAGAAAGCTGTTATTTTAAATAGTAAATATATTTCACAGTATTACTGCTTTTGCTGTATTTTGGATCAAATAAGCCCAGCTTGAAGTAAACAAGAAAATGCTAAAACATCAAAAATCTTACTGTTCAAAAACTTTTGACTGTTAATGTACCTTGTTTTTTAATTTGCAATATGTGTATGTTTTGCATGATACAAATTGCCCAGGGGGCTGTGGTGATGCCCTTTTTTCAGCTAGTTCATCCTAGAGACCATGACTTGTAATTTGTACTTTTAAAAAGAAAATGTTCAACAATTAAAAAGAATATTATCAGAACTAATGCTCATGAGTTATTGTGATTTTTATGGAGTGGTAAAAATCATGTATTACAGTGCTGTATCACAATTTGATTGTTTTTTACAGGTAAAAAATGTTTAAACTACATGAAAATAAACACTACAGCACTGATACTGTAAATGAAAACACGGTAATAACTGTAAATGAAAATACGGTAATGATACTGTAACTGAAAATACGGTAATGATACTGTAAATGAAAATACAGTAATGATACTGTAAATGTAAATACGGTAATACTGTAAATGAAAATACAGTAATACTGTAAATGAAAATACAGTAAAGCCATTATTATACTGTAAATACAATTACAGTAATAATACTGTAACCACTTTTACAGTATTTTACTGGCATCCAGCTGCCAGTAATTTACTGTAAAATTTACAGTAATCTTTTTACAGTGTATATATATATATATATATATATATATATATATATATATATATATATATATTATATAACTATATACATATATAAATGCAATAACAACAGAAAAGCAGCAACTGACAATGAACATATGACCAACTAACTACCTCTCATTTAAAATAACCCAAACTTGACCAAAAACATTAAAATAATATACACTTTTCTTTCATAGTTCTTCAACAGGTATGCAAACAATGACATCATTTCTCACTTTTTTCTCCTCAACAGGTACAATCAAACACAACAGGTAAGTATCCACAAAAGTATTCAGCTAATCAACAAACAATGCTCAAAATATCAAAATCAATTGCACTGGCAATAAACCCATAAATACACTGCTTAACAATGACAATTTGTCCCTCCTCCTCGTCAATTCCCTGCCTTCTTCATCACAGTTACTTTATACATTGCATGCCACATACATAACCGAATTTAGCTAGCTGCTGAACAATATCCCAATTAGCATTAGTCTAAAAAAACTAAATATAATACAGAAAACACTCGACATGTCAACAAAACATAAACAGAACATCTTCCCAAACACATATCAAGCTTATTTAAAAACCTCGAAAGCATAAACACTCATTCAAAGTACCTGGAAAAGGGAGATGTAAATAACCATAACCATAAGTTCCTGCCTCCTCAGCACGAGCTGACCGATAAATCTAACACACCAAGAGAGGCGGGACTTAAGGCAGAACAGCCAGTCATCAGCCGGTCACACTCAAAGCCGGTGTCATGTTTGAGAGGGAGGGGAGAGGAGGTAGCCGCAGCGAGCGCAGACACAGAGCGGCCAGAGAAACGGAGGAGCGACTGCTGTAAGGCGTTTGTGAAAAACTGCGGAAAAACTGCAGAAAAAGTGCGGGTGTTGAACCCTCTCACCGGGAAAAGTGTGGGTGTTAAAACACCCACATCCCCCACGGGTGTGACGCCCCTGGCTGAGGACAAACCAGTCCAGTTCCTCACAGGGCATGGGCCACTCTAGGACCATAATGTAGCAGTCCAGCTCCTCCTGCCAGTCCAGAAGCTGGATGATTTCAGGAACCCTGGGGCCTTAATTTACTCGAATTAACAGAGCGACCTCCAGTGGAACGGGTTTGGGATAACCATCCTAGAAGTAAAACAGTGGTTATGATTAGGACTTAAACAAGTCCTGGACAAACTGTTGACAATAATAGATTCAAATTGAAAAATCAAAAGATCATCATGAAAAATTGGAGACTGTGACACAGAAGAAAAAGAGAGAACAAAGACTATACTTACGATGCTGATGAGTTTCTTGTTCCTTTTGGAGATGAATTTTACTGCCACCTGTTCAGCAAAAGCAAAAAATGTATTTGTGTAAGACATTGAATGTGTGCAGAGATCATGTATTCCTGAACAGACATATAAAGTTTTCTGAATTTAAATATAAACTTGTAAAGCAGTCTGACCATTTAAACAAAGTCAAGTGCTCTTAATAGTGGATATAAGACACTCTAAAACAAGTACAATGCAAGACAAAAATAATTATCTAGATATTGCAAGCAATGAAATCTGGTACCTGAAGGCCATCTTTTAAACAGGTCGCTGCATAAATGTTCCCAACCCTTACACTCAGCTGAATGACAATTTCATAGCTGCATGAATTGATGTCTGTTAAAAGATAAATAATGATGTTGACATAAAATGTCAAGCAGTGACAGCACTCATCTAAAAGTATTTCAACAAGATTTCTATTAATTGAGACACTACAATCAAAATATAGCCTATGTGCTTTTAAAAATACACTACAGGACTTTTTACATGAACTGTGGTAGTCATTTAAGGTGTAAAATATACATTGTTACCAGTGGCGTGCGGTGGTGTTTTAAAATGAGGAGGCAGTTTTATATAGCTATATGTATGTGTATGTGCGCATGTGTGTGTCCGTTACACTTAATGTTGTCACATTTTCCTGGGTAAATAAATATTACATAAAAATGAGAACAAATATAATTATATTTTGTATTTTATTAATAATATTTTTTTTTATTTTATTTAATAATTTTAATACTAATTATACATTTCATAGTGTTTTTATGCATTTTTATATTTATTCCAAAATAATAACTAAAGGCAGTAACAATTTGAACAATACTCTGGAAACAATAAGGTTTCATTAGTTAACATTGGTTAACTAGCCTACTTTATGTAACCCTATGTAAAAAATCCTATGAGTAATAGGGTTAAAACATTTATTTTATTCTATAGTTGTTTATCGTTCGTATGTGCATTGTCCATTCATTTCTAAATCGGGGATGATGTTTTTAATAGCTTTCTATACTTTTACATTTCTACATGTCATTACGTATAGCGTAAACGTTTGTTAGGAATACACATGTGAAAAACGTGGTGTGCACAATCAAACATGACTTATGTTTAGCGATTGGAGGCTTAATAGCTTAAACCCGGTACAATATACAAAAACAAGTTGGTTTAGTTAGAAGTAGTTATGATAATAGAAAGGAAGATATAATAATTTCTCATCTGAGAATTGATCATTCTAACCTCAACAAATCACTTCAAATGATAGGGAAACATGATTCTGGTCAGTGCAATAAATGTGGACTTCCAGAAACTGTAGAGCATGTAA
>JAFVLL020019069.1:0-63214 GCA_021397915.2 Tor tambroides
CAGAATTCAATGACCAGCCCAATGAACAGGAGGCAGCGCTATCAGTCTGGTCAATCTACCGTCCCCAGCTCCATCACACCTCCTGCGGGGAGGAGCGGACATGCCTGACCAACCCCAATCAGAAGACCTCCTACTGGGCTCTCAGCTCTGGGTCCTTCCCACCTGAGGTGTGGAGGTCTGACAGGTGGGTGAAGAAGAGGGTGTGTAGCTTTCAGGAGGAAAACGGCAGAAAAAAAAAGAAA
Source organism: Tor tambroides (assembly GCA_021397915.2). Lineage (NCBI taxonomy): Eukaryota > Metazoa > Chordata > Actinopteri > Cypriniformes > Cyprinidae > Tor > Tor tambroides. The sequence goes on from JAFVLL020019069.1 coordinate 243, forward strand.
TTTGCAGGTGGAGGAGGAGAAGTCAGGGAGAAAGATTAGAGTCATTAAGGGGGCTTGCTGTGATTTGGCCACCAATTATTCCAACGTGAACATCTGCTGTTGCGCTCACTGCACACACACACACCCTTAGACAAGCTAATTCAATCCCAAAATCCCAATTCATTCTTCTCTCCAAAATACCACTGAATAAATGGTCTCTTACTCTTCATTTAAAACAACAGTTAAAACAAGAACCAATTGTGCTTTGATAACGAATCACAATATAAATTTAAATAGAGGAACATTTAAATAGGGATTTTCTGTTCCTTTATTCAAATAAGAGAGTTTTATGTACTATATAGACATGCACCACCTTTCACAATGCAAAGCTCACCAGACCAGATCATGTATGAACACCTAAGCGGCAAAAATGGGTGAATAACAATGCAGTACATTACCGTTCAAAAGTTAAGGGGCAAAAAGTGATAGTAAAGACATTTCTAATGTTACTTTTATAACATTGTGTTTGCTAATGTGTTCTTTTGAACTTTCTATTCATCACAGAATAGCAAATCAGCATATTAGAATGATTTCTGAAGGATCATGTGACACTGAAGACTGGAGTAATGACGCTTAAAATTCAGCTTTGCCATCAAAGCAATGAATTACGTTTTAAAATATATTCAAATAGAAAGCAGTTGTAATAATATTTCACAATAACACTGTTATACTGTATTTTTGATCAAATAAATGCAGCTTTGGTGAGTAAAAGAGGTCGCTTTCAAAAACGTTTAAAAATCTTACTGACCCCAAACTTTTGAACAGCAGTGTACACAGAGGTAATTTACATACATAAGTTTTAAAGGTACAGCAGGGAAAAAAATGCATGTTTAATTTTAAGAGTCAGAAGAAAGAGCAAAGTTGTCCCTGAAAACTAAATTTCTGCTTTTTGGTGCAAGTAGTAGACTTAAAGAGTTGTAGAATTACAGAGTGTTGCAAAAAATGTATTATTATTATTATTATTTAGAAACTGCAATTATATTGCAGGCAAAAGAATAAAGAATAACAGTAATGGATGATGGTGTTTTGTCATTATGCACTCTAACAAAGACTGAGATTCACATTTCTGCTGTTGTTTTTGCATTTATGGAGTTGTGCTAATACTAATCCATTTCTATATTTGAATTTAAAACATCTTTGTTTATTATTCGTAACTATTTGGTACTATATTGTGTTGGCACTTGAAATTCTGGGTCACAAAGCAAAACTAGTTGAGGACCACTTCTCTAATATACACAATACCTAACACTCTTAATATGTATCCTCATGCAAGCATTTCTATCACTCTCTCCACGTAGAATCAATGTTCAGTCACAAACATTAATAATTCCTTCAGCACTAATACACAAAGTCCCAGACTAATATCAGCCCTGCTAGTTCTTTAATTCAGCAAATCTAGCTTCCCCTCTGGTCTTCCCTGTCTCCGAAACACCTTCATCATCCCTCATCCCTTTCGGCAAGAACACGCTAGGCAAATCCATCTAGCTGTTTTATCTCCAGGAACATCACATCGATCAATCTAAAGATGGATTTGTTCTTCTCTCTCCGTACATCTCCACCCCGAGCCAAGTTTCCTTCCATCACGCTTGTTGACTGAGAGTTACCAGTTTCATTTAAGCTCCATTCTCCTCGTTCTGTCCTTCCTGGAGGTGATAACATCTACAGCTCCTCATTGTCTTTGATCTTTTACCTCTGATGATCATCCATCCTGCAAGTATCGACCTTTCCTTCCCTTTCAGTTCTTGCGCTTTTGAGGACCAGCCCATTTATTCAGGGGTCCACTTCCCAATAAACGGTCCAATCAATGGCTTATCATTCTCTTTTCCATTACTGCAGAGGGACAGCTGGATCATCCCTCCTTGTTTCTTTTTCTATGGAGGGACATACTATCTATTCTGCCTCCTGAATCTCTTTCAGGTGAGGGTCATCAAATCCCTAATTCCCCTCGTTCTTTGTCTTTCCTATACCATTTTCTACAGAGGGACGTCCCATGCATCTCTCTTTTCTGCCTTGCCATCCATTCATTACACAATCTCTTTGTCTCTACTGACCTCTGGTGATGACTCCCTCCAGACGCACAATGTTGGCATGATCGAACTGTCCCAGAATTCCCGCCTCGCTGAGGAACGAGCGTCTCTGTTTTTCTGAACAGCCCGCACGAAGGGTCTTTATGGCCACAGGCAATTCGCGTTTGCTGGGAAGCTTCAGGCAACCTCGACACACTTCCCCAAAATCTCCTAAAGAAGGAAAGTGTTCACTTGATGTTGATTGTGTCTCATAATATAGCATAAATGAGAACACTGCTCATCATTTAAAGGAACAGTTACCCAAAATGAAAATTCTGACACCATTTCCTCATCCTCATGTCATGAATAATGGCTTAAATGACATATGAACCACCTTCACGATATTTTAATGATGCTTTTGCTTCTTGTTTTGAAGCTTGAAAGCTCCTGTCCTCATTCATTGCAAATTTATGGACAAAAATTGGCAGTAAATTACTTAAAATTACCTGTAAATTTTGTTCCAAAGAAGAGAAATATGAGTCATATGGGTTTGAACACAACAAGAGGGTAAATAAATGATGATAGAACCATCATTTTTGAGATGAACATAATGCCTAGTTTGCATAGATCCTAACACACAGCAAAAAAAAGGAAAATTCTACTCAACTTCATGTTGTAAATATCAACTTAAATGACACATGGACCACATTTATGATGCTTCTGGTATCATGGTGCTTTTGCTTCTTTTTGAAGCTTGAAAGCTCCTTCATTCACTGCAATTTTATGGACTAAAATTAGCAGTAAACATTGTGTTCTAAAGAAGACAATGTCATATAGGTCTAAACTCAATATGAGGATCATTAAATGATGACAAATCCTTCATTTCTGATATGAACTACTAGCTAGTTTCATAGATCTTAATACACAGCATTGAAAAACTACAAAACTATCACAAAAGAAAATGAATTTGCAAGAATATGAATAGGATGATGGGAAAAGTCAAGTAAAGTAAGGAGGTTTTGATGTCTGGTACCTGTATGGACTATCCTCTCAATCTTGATGCTAGAGATGTCCAGCTCTTTGGCAAAGGCATGAACAGCCTGGAGCAAATCTTCACAGGTTTCTGGGTCAATGTAGGTCCTTCTGGTTGGGATTTTAACTGAAAAAAATGAAAAAATATACATACATATATAACATATATACACACTCATTACTATTGATTTATTTGCTATTATTATTGATGAAATGGGAAAAAAAAACCTCCAAAAAGCCATCTTTAGGTATCCAAAAATCATTTTGGTTTTCAAATTTTGACCGTCTGCACTGTTATTTTGCAAGTGATGAAATCTGATTTGACTGTCTCATACGACATAAGAGAGTAGCTGTCAGTGTGGAAAGAGAGGATGGAAAACTGGAAATTTCGCCTTTGCTCATGTCCATCACAACATCTCAAAACATGCATGAGAGAACATAAACAACAAGAGGCATTTAAAGCATTCATGCATATACTGCGTCTAAATGCGCTGGTGCATTAACTCACTATTATTCACTATTCACTACATGGTGAATATCACATAGTTTGCTATTTTAAGTAATGTGGGTAGGCCAGCAAGCAATCACCTTCGCAAATACATCAAGAACCTGGCAACCACCTAGAACACCCTAACATCATGGCATTTGAGTTTTGCATGAGAAAATGTTACTGAACATGTACTATCTAATGCACTAACATAGTGTTTATAGTGCAGTACAGGTGCATCTCAATAAATTAGAATGTCGTGGAAAAGTTAATTTATTTCAGTAATTCAACTCAAATTGTGAAACTCGTGTACTAAATAAATTCAATGCACACAGACTGAAGTACTTTAAGTCTTTGGTTCTTTTAATTGTGACGATTTAGGCTCACATTTAACAAAAACCCACCAATTCACTATCTCAACAAATTAGAATACTTCATAAGACCAATAAAAAAAAATTTTTTAGTGAATTGTTGGCCTTCTGGAAAGTATGTTCATTTACTGTATATGTACTCAATACTTGGTAGGGGCTCCTTTTGCTTTAATTACTGCCTCAATTCGGCGTGGCATGGAGGTGATCAGTTTGTGGCACTGCTGAGGTGGTATGGAAGCCCAGGTTGCTTTGATAGCGGCCTTCAGGTCATCTGCATTGTTGGGTCTGGTGTCTCTCATCTTCCTCTTGACAATACCCCATAGATTCTCTATGGGGTTCAGGTCAGGTGAGTTTGCTGGCCAATCAAGCACAGTAACACCATGGTCATTGACCCAGTTTTTGGTACCTTTGGCAGTGTAGGCAGGTGCCAAGTCCTGCTGGAAAATGAAATCAGCATCTCCATAAAGCTTGTCAGCAGAAGGAAGCATGAAGTGCTCTAAAATCTCCTGGTAGATGGCTGCATTGACTGTGGATTCAGAAAACACAGTGGGCCAACACCAGCAGATGACATGGCAGCCCAAATCATCACTGACTGTGGAAACTTCACACTAGACTTCAAGCAGCTTGGATTCTGTGCCTCTCCACTCTTCCTCCAGACTCTGGGACTTTGATTTCCAAATGAAATGCAAAATTTACTTTCATCTGAAAAGAGGACTTTAGACCACTGACAAACAGTCCAGTTCTTTTTCTCCACAGTCCACGTAAGACGCTTCTGACGTTGTCTCCGGTTCAGAAATGGCTTGGTAGCGAGCGTGGTGACTCTTGATGCACTGACTCCAGCTTCAGGTCACTCCTTGTGAAGCTCTCACAAGTGTGTGAATCAGCTTTGCTTGACAGTATTCTCAAGCTTGCAGGCATCCCTGTTGCTTGTGCACCTTTTCCTACCCAAATTCGTCCTTCCAGTCAACTTTGCTTTGATACAGCACTCTGTAAACAGCCACACATTTCTGTAATGACCTTCTGTGACTTACCCTCTTTGTGGAGGGCGTCAGTGTTCATCTTCTGGATCATTGCCAAGTCAGCAGTCTTCCCCATTATTGTGATTTCAAAGAACAAGAGATACCTGGAATTTATACTGTAGATGGTCATTAATTGAAACTCAAATGTTAATATTTTGAGATACTGATTTTTGACTTTCATGAGCTGTAAGCTCTAATCATCAAAATTAAAACAAAAAAACTTTTGAAATGTTTTACTTTACATGCAATGAATCTAAAATATATGAAAGTTTCACTTTTTGAAATAACTTACAAGAAAAAATGAACTTTTTCACGACATTCTAATTTATTGAGATGCACCTGTATACTCATATATGATGCTAATGAAGATTTATTAAAACAGAACTAATCTACTAATTAATTTAAAAAAAAAAAAAAAAAAAAAAAAAAAAAAAAATCACAAAAGATTTTTCTTCTGTATTCTTTTACTGTATCCTTGCATTATGTCATGCTTCATCTACTCAAAGGCAGTGCGGCAGTCTGAATCTGAAATGTGCTTACAAGTCAACATCGACCCGAAGCAGACCAGGGTCTCAACTTCACAGTCTCATAACAGCTTATTGATCCGAAGCTCACATACATACACACATACTTAAGAATACAATTACAAAGCAAATTAAAGGTGCTCCATTCCATCATGAGAGTGCGGCTCAGGATCGAAAGCCTCTTCAACAGGAATGAGATTTTTCTAGCACATGCCGTATTCACAGTTATTACAGTGATTTAGGGGTCCAGGTCAGTTCACTTCCTATTAGTTTCTGTTTGGGTTTGTTTTTATCAAACTAACTGATTCAGCCACAGAAGCTTTCATACCAAGGTTATAGTGACATAATATGTTCACTAAAACTGAAAGTTTGCAAATAAATTTAAACTAGCAGGAAACCGAAAATATACACTAAAATATTAAGAAAAACTACAAAGAATATAACGTTTGACACTGTATTCTGCCAATTAAATCTGAAATTGATACCACCACCACCACATCAACAAAATACTGTGCAAAGTGGTTACATCACAGAATGCTTCTACGTTCCTAGTGAAATGTTGTGAAAAGCAATGTGAAAGTTGATCCAAAGGTCTCAAAAAATCATGAATATATTTCAAAGATTCTATGTCACGAACTTTACAAACTTTGGCAAATGAGTTGTTGTATTATAAGGGTCCTCAGAGACCGAAACAAGATCTTAGTGAGTCCAGTCCATGCTGCTGAATCAAAAACTGCCCTGAAGACACCAGAGCGATGGTAGATAAATTACTGCAGAATTACTGCATTTACAGTAGAGGCTGTAATAATGTAGAAAAAAATGACACAATTATAGTACATCTGATTGTCCATAAGCACTGCAGTATGTTGAGTTACAGTCATTTCATCTATAATTTGCATAACTGACTGTATATGAACAGACGTTTTTGAGCAAAAATTCCCAGGCACACAAACACTTCACCTAGTTATCTAAATGTGAACAAGATAAAAATTCATTATAGGAAATATGAACATAATATAAACAAAATCAAAGAAATGTTATATGGGGGAGAAATAATATAGAAGTACGTATACACATACACATTTTATTTATACACTTAAATGATTCTTTTTACCTTTGAAGACATTCCCCAAAGGAAAGCCGTGTCAGATTTAGTTCTGCGGACAATTGTGTCCCAAGCGTTTATAGTAGCTATGTAAATCCCCATACACTGACAACCACAAACCATTTATATGCATATAAGATTGCATATCTAAAGCATTAAATCCACAGTCGCCGGTTCTTTATACACACACAAACAAAGTAGGCCTCAGTGACTTCATAATGACAGCTAAAGCACTGATCCCTACCATTGTTTCTAGGTCACCCAAAAATATGCATATAAAACAAACAGAACATGCATGCAGGGTGAAAAGAGGGTGTGCTTATAGGGCTAGTTGTATAACAGATGGAAGAACAAATCTGTAAAACAAATGACGGTGGGAGACAGAGATCAAGCACGATGGGTCACTAGAACTGAGCCCAGGGCGAAACGAGAGCGAGAGAATATCTGTGATGATCCTGATGGGATTTAATTTGTGAAATGTGAGAGAAATTATTCTGTATGAGACATACAGAATGGTGCTGGTTTTTCTGTGTGACAGAGCATTGTGCTGCTTGTAATTTTTAAGGAGTTTTCCTGTGGGGGAAAAAAAAAATCTGAATTTACATTCTTTTTGTACAATTTGTACTCTTCTTGATTTCCATGAATGGTTCCTGTTTGAAATTTCGTTCTATTGCTGGAATGTGAAGGATTTGAAGGATTCCCTAAATTCTTTCTTGAACAGGGAACATTTGGCCTGGTTTCCAGAAAGCACAAGATTGTATTATATAACCCAGATGAAACATCTTTTTGTGTGTTTTCATTCATTTACACCAAATTTTTGTTATATATGTTTTTGTTTTAATTATATACCTATGTCATTTAGTTTATTTTTGTGCTACGCTGTTAAAAAAAAATCTATAGAGCCAAAACCAGCAATTAATGCTGATTGACTTAAACATACCATCCTTAGAGGAGCAGCACATAAATTAATTACATAAAAAGTATATAGTAACACTGAAGATGAATGAAAATACACATAATTGTTACTTTATCTGTGTTATAGGTCTATATACACATACATATGCTACATACACATTACTGATCCTCTTTGGAATTCTTTACAATTTATTATTCAAATACTGTTTAATCTATATCCATATGCAATCTATATCTACTCTATATGATGTTTTTATATACGGTCTTACAAAATGCTTAATTGCTTAGTTGAAATAAGTCTAAGCCTTGCGTCGTCACAAAATCTGGCTTTGAGAGAGGAAAAAGCATTCACAACAAAATGATTATTTATCATATGCAACGTTAAAGATATAAACAAATCTGTCTCTTCCATACATCCTTATGGCAATCTTTTTCCTGCATGTGTGTCCATCCTAGCATAATGTGCATATTTGCATGTTAAATACCATAGATCAGGGTAGAAGAGGTTAATGAAGATAAGTTTCATATACTGAACAGATATGCTGTAGACAGACTTGGCACAAACCAGCTCAAAAGTGTATAAAGCTCGCCAGTGTTCATTGTTTCAGCAGATTTAATGCCTCAGCTGCACGACTGCTCTGCACAGACGCTCATTACTCACCAAACTACTGCTGCTCTGACATGCTTACACACACACTCACACACATCACATGCATGCACGCACTCACATGAATATTAATCTACGTGAAACAGAATGCTAACATCTGGCTAGAGTTTAGAAAGGTTTGAGGGAAAACGGCAGAGAAAGAGAGATAACTGGGCATCACCAGGACTACGCAGCTGTTTTTTTAAATGAATTAATTAAATTTTTTGGGCTTTTTGCCACTTTTAAAAAAAAAAAAAAAGAAAAGACAGTGAAGAGAAGACACAAAACCAATCTAATATACATCTGTTTTTCCCACTTTCAATGTAAAAAAGGCTCATAATGCACCCATAGATCTTCCATTCTGGAGATCAGAGAGTCTCAGTAAACTGGCATTAATAAAAAAGTAACTTAACATGTTATCCCTAAAAAGTAATGGTGTATGCACTGCAATGCATTACTTTTACAATGTTCTTCAATACTGGATGCAGCACTATGGCATCTTTCTTTGTTCAAAGACTGGTAACGCCCTTCCCCCCTCTTATCATCATAGAGGGCGTCTGAAACATGCTAATGGACTGGAGCATTAGGCTGGCTGATGTAAAGGCACGTACATGGACTTAGACGTTAATGCAGTGCCACTTTATATGTCCCTAATCTCTCTTTATCACTGATCACTCTGTTTTCCACTCTGTTTTTTCCCTTTCTCTCCCACCTAAGCTCTCAGTCTGTGACAAGCTATATCCATTACTACCTTCAGATACAAACCCGACCGTCCAATTGATTTGTGGAATGGATGCACATGTACTGTATGTGCGCAAACAGGCACACGGAAACGCAATGTGATACTCACACTGGAAGTAGAGTTCCTCATCCCCTTCTTGGCTGGCTTTACTGTAGCCACACTGTCTGTAAGGAAAAAAACAACAACAAGAAATGACAAGTCATTAAAAACAAAGCATAAAACGACCATAAAACAACTTGCGTTAAAGAAAATAAAATTTCAGCGCGCAGCCGCTACAGGCTGTAAGGAAATGAGAAAACAGCACTTAAAATGACAACCTGTATTAAAGTTATTTACGGACATGTCTGTACTGCCGTCTAAACAAAAATGCAACTGAGTGAACTTGCTTAAGACAACAATTTTGTATTTCCCTTGAGATGAAAAATTGCTTATTATTTCTCATCAAAATTCCTTGTTTAAAGAATTAGTTCACCCAATAATGAACAATCTGTCATTATATATGACTTTCTTTACCAATGGAGAAATTAAGAGACGAACACCATAAAAGTATATTTCATGAACTACATTTTAAGTGTTTTGAAGTCATATAAAAGGTTTGTCTGATAAACAGACCAAAACGAAATCTTGATTTACAAATAATTGTCTCCTCCAGTGAGTTGCTCTTGAGAACCAGATCAATCTGATTCAGAAAAATGAATCATTACGACAGTTTTTGTCTGATTCATTGCTACTTCTCTTATGAACTCTCCAGAATGTGCTACATTTTTGGTAACAAGTTTGATCTGTTCCTCATACAATCACATTGGATCAGAAGACCAATGGATCACTTTTATGGTGATTTATGTTCACTACACTGAAAAGAAAAGCTGTGATTGTACAAAAGTCATAAAGTGATCATTTTCATTTTGGGGTGAACTATTCCTTTAAGACTCCTCTGAGGTACAAAAGATACATTGTTCAGTTAAAATCATTCATTTAAAAGTATGCATGAGGTTTTATCTCAGGCTTGTAGTTCCCGGTGAGTAAATGTAGAGATTTCCTGGTGAACCGCTGCTCTGACATAGTCATAGCGTTGAGTGCGAGAAGAATCAGGCCGCCACAGGATCTGATGGCATTTGGGCGATTTTACGTCGTGGATTAGTGTGACACGGAGACGTTGGGGAAAGACATGCACCACGGGAGGGATTAGAGAATAGAGACACACACACACGCACAGCAGGGGTGGAAAAGCACTCAAAAGTAGACACTGACAAGGTTTTGGAGACTTTGTGTTATTTGCAAGAGCAGGTGCTGTTGTTTGAGAAGAAAGAGGACACACACCAAACAGACTTTCAAATTTTATGAGTGTGTGCTGGCAGGCATCTGATTAGAGCATTCACAATCTACTCTAAAAAGGTAAGACAGATGTCAGACAGAAAAAGAAACATGCAGGTAGGAGAGACTACACACAGACTGCTGGGATTTGAGCTCTCTGACCATGTTTACACCTCACATCTGTTGGACGGCGATTAATACAGGTGTAAACGGGGTCCATATTATTATTATTATTATTATTATTATTATATATTTGCTTATCACTTTTCCTAAGCTTTATATTTTTAATTAAATTTAATTAAATTTAATTACATTAAATTAAGTACCAACATTAATAAATTAAATTAAAAAAAAAAAAACGTAAACCTTCAGTGCAATGTAAGTTGCTTTGGATAAAAGCATCTGCCATGTGCGTTTTTATGGTGCTGGTTTTTCTTTTTCTTTTTTTTTTTTTTCCATTTTCTGAGTTTTGGACAGTGCTCATTCATTTTCATTACACTGAATTAGCAGATGTTAATATAAAAATATAAAATTATATAAACAATATAATACTACTACTACTACTACTAATAATAATATAAGATTATATACAAAATAATAATGTATTTTTATTAATAAAACTCAATTACACGTCCCTTTCCTAAGATCATGGCTGCTTAACAAGTAAATGAAGTACAAGTAAATAGTAATCCATCCTGATTTGACAGCAAAGACCATCCACTTAGCTATCGATCATCCCTTTGTTTCAAAAACAGTTTTAAACTTTGCTCCAAGTGGCTTTAAAAGAAAATGTTTGATCGGATTAAACGGAAAAGCCCCATACAATGTCCTCAGAACATCAACAGATCATGTTCATCACAAAAGTGCATTTGTTGACTTCCTCTCAAAATACCAAAATGGTCATGCAATCAGTCTCAGCTGACCACCTGTTAAGGATGTTAATACCAGGTGTAAACACGGCCTCTGTTAGGAAATGGAGTGGCGAGACAGACGGGACAAACGAAAAGAAGGAAGATGAAGAGAATGCAGCAGCAAGGGAGGAGGGGTAGTGGAGAAACGCAGGCATGCCTGTACCTGGGAGACAGCTGCGTGGAGGGAGGAAGAGGAGGAGGAGGAAGAGTAGAGAAGGAGGTAGAGAGCAGCACCACACGAGTAGGAGCTACATTGGAGGGTCTGGAGAAGCCACTAAAGGAAGAGAGGGAGGAAGGGCCTGAGAATAGTCTTCTCACTATTGTCATCATAGGAATTTACTCACTGAAGTGACGACGTCACTTCCTATCACGCCACCTGACTTCTAACCTACTTAAAAGGAATTACAGTAACGCTTCACTCAAACATTAAAATTCTATCATCACTTTTTCCACCCTCACCTCATTTCAAACTGATGTGAGGGTGAGTAAACGATGGCAAAATGTCAATTTTCATCCTTTTGAGATTATTCTCTGACAGAAATACTAGGACAAATAGCCCTCAAAATCAATGAGGAGTAAAAAAAAAAAACAGCATTTTCCCTGTCTTTTGTAACTTGGTCTGACAGTCTGGGCTATAATGATGGTCTGCATCAAAAGACAAGGAGAGGAGAGGAGGGGTGGTGAAAAGAGGAGTGAAGGTGAGTGGAAAGTGAAAGAGTGACAGGAAGGAGTGACCGCATGTTAGAGCTTTATGTGAGTGCGTGTGTGCGGATGAAAACGCTCTGCAGGAGATTCTCAATGTAATCAGATCTGAGACTCAAATATACAAAAAAAAATTTATATAAAATCTAACAGATTTAAAACAAATCTAAAACTTCAGCAATAAATTACTGGAAAACTGATTGGACTGCAAAGACATTTTTACACAAAACTGGATTGAAAATATAATCTTGTATATTTCTATGTTGATGAAAACTGGATAACACAATGAACATAGCACAATTTGAAAATTCTACAAGTATGTTTCCCTTTTATTTTTTTTCATAAGGATTAAAAAAGTCTGTTATACAGTTATAAGCTATTACAAACTATGATTTAAAACAAAAAGTACTTGAAAATTAGACAAAAAAGACAAAAGCACAAGACTGTGTACTTAATGGCTTTTAAAAGGGAAATAACTACAGTTCCATGTGAATGACAAATCAAATTAAAAATGACAGAAAAATAAAAATACTGATGGTATTGATAAGTGTTTTATTTTATCATTTGATTTAGATGTTGATTATATATACACAAATGATGAATTTTATGTTTATTGCAAAATATGCATATAAATATATAAAAAAAGTAGTTGAGAGTGTAGGGGGACTGACTTTATTACTCGCTTCATGGGAGTGGGAAGGCTCTAAAGTGTTCTTTTGACATGATTTGCTTGTTGTAACTCTCTGATTGGTTGAGATTTCTTTGCAGCATCATGGGTAATATAGTTTTCACCAAGAGTTCTGCTGTTAAACCAGATTATTTTAAAAATAAATTGAAATAATGTGGGCTGATGGCTTCAGCAAGAACATTTACCATCAATTAACAACCTCGTAACTCACAGTAGGTCTTTAATGCAAGAACATTTACATTTTAATGATAACTGCAAAGTTATCATTAAAATCAATTCCCCTATAGAGAAAATGAATGAGATTTTTACTTCTGGAACCCAGCTGTTCCCAACTTCACATACTATTTTTTTTTTTTTAAACAGTAGGCAGTATGCTAGTCTTTTATTTCAAGCACAGTCACAGACACACAGCCCACTGGCTACAGTCAATGCAAGTATATTAAATGTACATAAAGGGCCAGAAGAAAGGCTGTCGACAAATACCAATAATCCACTGACCGTGTGTGTACGCATGTCAGTAAATGAGCATTATTAATAATAAAAGATGCTATTCCTGAAATAGAATGAGAAAAAGCAGAAACCAGAATTCAAGGCTGTTTGGGACAAAATGGATACACAAAAACAAACCCAGCACGAACCAATTTGATTTGACAGAAACAGTGAGTCACAGAACCTGAGAGAGCTGAAATGAGAGAGCTGTTTTAATATGCATGGATATTGGTGTATAAAGATTTACATGTTCAAAAACTAGGGCTATGAAACAAATCAATTACATAAGATGCCAATTATTAACTGAATTAACCACTAACTTAAACATACACTGCAACATTATTGTGGCAGAGGGGCAAATGACAAAAAGTGCCTTTAGAAGTCAGTATATTGTGTTTTATTTCCATCTTTGGCCATTTCAATGCATATCGCTTTCTTTCAATGTACAGTTGCTGATAACATACTACTATGTACAAGCACAGTTTGTGCCTAAATTCACTGAGCTGTCAGACATTTTCTGTTTGTCCAATACAATTTCATACCTGATATATGCCAACGCCTCTAATAAGCCTTTCTCGCACACATCATTCATCAATATAAACCGCTTTATCAGAGACTAGTCGATAAATCCACTCTTTCCAGTGTTAGACGACATGCAACTGGATTGTGTGTTGATAATAAAGTTTGTGGGTGAATATGAAAGAGATTGTGTATGTGTGTGTGTGTGTGATTGACAGAGGCTCGGCCGACACTCCGTTGTGTGTGGTTGAGAATGAATGAGAACCATTTCACACCGGCTCAATATAATCCATTCTCATCAGACTGATTAATGGAGAGCTATAGGAGCGTGTGCTTTCTGTCTGCCACTCCCTCCCCTGACACTGCAGCTGCACAGAGATCCATTATAGTATGTCACACCTGTGTTCCTGTGTGCGCATTAAATACCCAGGCACATGGAATCTGTGCATTCTGTGCATGCAAAACTTGGCAGAAAGATCCATAGATTTCCTCAGAATTGTAACAGCCATCATTCACAAACTGCTAGGCACCGTATGTTCCTTTCATTTTCGTGAAATGATTTTGCTTTCAGTTACCTATAAGATTGCATTACTCTCAGCTCCATTTTACCTTGTTTAAATTCATTGCAAAAAATGCAAAACAAATGGCAGATTCTGTCTCACTGCTGTCTCAATGTTTACAATGTTAAAAAAAATCTAAGATAGAGAAAGTCAGCATTACGAGGAATAAAGTCAATGTTATGAGAATAATCTTGTATATTAAGGCCTTTATGAAAATAGAAAAAAGTCAAAGATTAGAAAATGAAGTGGTAAAATTACAAGATTGAAGTAGTAATATTTTATACAGTGAAAATCACAATAAATTACAAAAGTAGTTTTTGATAATATTTTATAATATAGTATTTTGAGTCAATTATGACAAAATCATAATATTACAAGAGTATTAAAGTAATAATATTTTGAAAATAAAATCAAAATTACAATAATATCACAATGAAAGTCAATTATGACTAAAGTCATAATTAAAAGATAACAAAATTGCAAGTCTTAATTATATCACAAGATTAAAGGCAGGGTATGCAATTTTTCAAAAACGTTTTAGAAAATTGAGTCGGGCAGAGTAACAAAAACGTGTAGCCAATCAGCAGTAAGGGGTGTGTCTACTCGTGATGTGGAGGAAAGAGCGTTCAGTGAACAGCCAAGCCAAGCGACAGAAAGATAGAGATGGTGGATAAAAAACAAAAAGAGGAAAACGACTGCAGAACGATAAGGCAAGGAGTAGGACCCGTGTAAACATGGGATCAGCTTTCCAGCGCTGGAGAGAACTCAAGGAGCGGGGGTTGCTTTTCTTCTCGATAGGCGAGTAACACCGTGTCTACACCGGACACGCTGCGACGCAACAGCTAAAGCCTGCCTACACTGGACGCGTGTATTTCAGCCGAGAATGTAGTTGTTTAAAACTCAAATCTGCAGTTTATTTATAAAAAACAGCGCCTATTTGAAAATGTGCTTCTCCGATTTCGGAGACGTGAGCGCCACGCGATTACCGGGCGCTCAGTGCTCATGTATCCCGAAGAGAGGAGCATAACCTCGGCTAGTCCTTCTGACATTTGCCGCTGGCTCTGATGTCTCTGTAGTGGTTAAACATAAGATATAATTCGTTTTGGGTAAATCTAACAGGTAATCTTTGGTCTTTATTCTATTGTTCTATTAATATGTTTAAATGAAAACGAAAAGAGGCAGTGGTGTTTGATATATTTCGTCTGTAAATACAGTGAGGAAGACTGCAGCAGCCAAGGCGAGCTGACTGATGTTATCAAGTACGCTGCTCTTTGCAGAATTACCGGACTTGCGTCGTTCCGTCCGTGGGAGTTCACACTCCCGAGTCTAACTCGTGAAGTCCGAACTACCGAGGATGCAAGTCCGAAATTTGCGTACTTGGTATTGAGAAACGCACGCAGACCTAACGTTACGTCACCAGACCATTTGCCTAATCTTCTCGGTAGTTTAGACTGCGATGGAAACGCAGACAGCAACAGGTCTGGGGAAAAAAAAAAGTTCCTGGGACATATTGTTCCAGGTAATTTTGGTGGAAAAGCGGCTTATGTTTCACAGAACTAATCGGTGCGAGACCCTTTTGGTGTAGGGGCGTGTTTGTTTTGGTGATTTCAAATATCAACATTGGCTTCCAGAAATTGCTTACCCTGCCTTTAAGGTAGTAATAATTTGCAAAAGTCCAAATCACAAATTATGCAAGTAGTTTTTGCTAATATTTTATCCTATTGTATTATAATATTTTGAGTCAATCATGACAAAATCATAATATTACAAAATAATATTAACCACTAACTTAAACATACACTGCAACATTACTGTGGAAGAGGGGCAAAGCACTTAACAGAGATGACAAAAAGTGCCTTTAGAAGTCAGTGTATTGTGTTTTATTTCCATCTTTGACCATTTCAATGCATATCGCTTCCTTTCAATGTACAGTTGCTGATAACATACTACTATGGACAAGCACAGTTTGTGCCTAAATTCACTGAGCTGTCAGACATTTTCTGTTTGTCAAATACAATTTCAAATTTTTAATTTGGAAAAGTCCAAATCACAAATTATGCAAATAGTTTTTGATAATATTTTATACTATTGTATTATAATATTTTGAGTCAATCATGACAAAATCATAATATTACAAGATTAAAGCAGTAATATGTTGAAAATAATGTCAAAATTACAATAAAGTCATGATGAAAGTCAATTATGACAATAAAGGCATAATTACAAAATTACACATCTTGATTGTAATATTACAAGATTACAGTAGTAATAATTTGAAAAAGTCTAAATTACAATAAAGTAATGAAGTGAAAGTAGTAATATTTTGTAAAATAAATTATAATAAAGCCGTAGCTTTACAAAATTAAACTAGCAATATTTTAAAAAGTCAAAATAAAGATAAGTCATAATATTTTGTGAACTGTCAATAAAGTCATAACAAGTGTAATATTAAGAAAAAAGGCAAAATTATAATAAAGTCATCATGAGAAAACATTTGTGAATTAAATGAAAATGAAAAAGTTGTAATATTAATAAAATAAAACCCACTCGCATGTCAAGATTGAAGTCATTATAATCTGATAATCTTCTAAAATGATTAACGTGGCCACATTTAGCTTGGCATAAACACTTTTTTTTTTTTTTTTTACATGGCACTAAAACATTGTGAAAGGATAAATGAATAAGGACATTTCACAAATCTTAAACCCGCACCACTCACATGAGCATCACAACATGTACACTAAGCACTGCACCATAGCTGCCACAGTTTCATTCTTTTATGTCCCTCTGTGGAAGAACTTGATGACCTTGTGAAAACACACAAGTGCTGATTTTCCTCATGTATTGCATACATGCACTCATGTGCATCACGGGAGCACTTCTGAGCATTTGGGACAGTTTTGTTGTCTATGTGAGAGAGAGATCTGTCTAAATAATACAGCAGCAGAAGGCATGTCTTTCTTCATATTTCTCCACCTTCACTCCCTGCTGGGAGAGGCAGCCTTTACAAACACACGTGTACACGTCTCGCAATCATGGTGAAACTGGATTGAGCGATTGCACTGCCCGTCAAACAAGCTAACAACGGCATTGTGCCTCTCAGAAAGAGGACCGAGGCTTCACGCTCTCCTGTGGGATGACGGATGAGTTTGCGTATCTGTGTATGTGAGAAATGGACTCGACTAAAAATGTGTTTTGATTCATTCTAATGGATGATTTCGCAGACCATGGAAGTAGAAAAAGGCTTTTGCTGATGCAACTGTCAGGTCGCCGTAAGGGAGACGCACTATGGAGCAGAAATTGAATGTGCAACCATATCCTATTTCAGTTAAAGGGACAGTTCATCCATAATGGTCATAAACCAATGATGTTTGACGGGTCAGAATTGAACACGCAAAGGATAATTTTCAGCAAATAATGACTGATAATCTTGCAAATTTGTTCTGTAGAGGTGATTGCAGTTAGCATTTGATGGGTTAATGTTTGTAAAAGGCATTGAAATAGCAGTTATACCTCCTCCAGATGAGCAATCCAACTCCAAGGGTCAATAACATGATGAGAGCAGCCACTGAAACCACCACGATGATCACCACAGGACTCTGTTCACTAGAGGCCAGGGCCACTGCAAAACAAACAAAGACAAACAAAAGATTTGGTTAGTATTCATGATGGCACAAGCCATTATCAGTGCTCTAAAAGCACTGGAGCTTGACAAGAAGATTGATCTTTGAAGTCTTTCCTTATTTATTTTGATAGGATCCTAATGGGAATACATTTTTGTGAGTTAAAAAGTTACGACTTTCCTCCAAATGGTCCCACTCCATCCATCTGGATACGGAGGAACTACTTTCAGTTACGTAAAAACACTTTGGCTCTCAAATGGAAAGATGATCCCTAGTAAAGCAGCTGTTTATCAGTAAATAATGGAGAAAAACCCTTTTGAGAGTCATTTACTTAGAATTCAAACCCTGATGGGACATTTAACAAAGGTAAACTTATTTGCACTCCTTTTTCTGTGAAATTCAATTATCATTGAAACTCAACAAGTGAAATATCAGCCTCACCAGCAGAGGACATCAGGACAGCAGCAAATGCATTATTAGACAAGATTACTGTAAACTCATAAATTGTGAGGAAAGTTGTTTTAGAGTATTACTGAATTATTCAGTTCTGTGGTTTCATTTTGTGAATGAGCACTTTCAATTTATACTGTATGCTACATAATTTATATTTACAGTACCATTCAACAGTCTCCTATGCTTACCAATGCAACATTTATTTGATATTTATTTGATATATATATATATATATATAGCATTTTTTTCTATTTTAATCTATTTTACCATGCAATATATTCCACTGATGGCAAACTGAATTTTCAGCATCATTACTACTACAGTCTTAAGTGTCACATGATCCTTCAGAAATCATTCTAATATGTTGATTTGCTGGTTAAGATTAATTTTTTCTATCAATGTTGAAATTAATTGAGCTGCTTAATATTTTTGTGATAACTGTGATACCACATTTTGTCATGATCATGAAAAGACAATTACAAAAAAAACAGCATTAAAAAAAACTTTTGTAACAATGTAAGCATCTTTACTGTCATGTTTAATATATTTAATGCATCCTTGCTGAATAAAAGTAATACATTCTTTAAAAATCTTACTGAGCTCAAACTCTTGAATGGTACTGTATATATTATATACTTTTTTATTTAAATGTATGCTATAAATATCAATCACAAAGGCCTATTCAGTCTTCTTTCCTGAATGTTAATACACAAAAACTGAGTACTAAATATATTTAAATTCACAATAAAATATTGTATGACTGACAGTTCTAACATAACATAACATAACATAACATAACATAACATAACATAACATAACATAACATAACATAACATAACATAACATAACATAACATAACATAACATAACATAACATAACATAACATAACATAACATAACATAACATAACATAACATAACATAACATAACATATAACATAACATAACATATAACATAACATATAACATAACACTCTGAAGTCACAAAGAAAGGTTCAACCATTTTGAACCTAGCAGAGCACTTTGCATTTGCACAGTGGAGCGATACCAGACAGGATCTGGAATGAGACTCATTCATTCCAAATAATTTGCAACCAGGCACCAAACATGGCAGCTTTGTTCTGCAGCTACAATCTAAAGCTGCTCAAATACTTGTTCGTGTGCTACAATGAAGGAGCCTGACGAGGTCACACGTGAAAGTCCTTCCAAAGTGTTCATTTAATATGAATGTGCCCTCTTAAATTAAAGATGACAGCAAGCATTTGCACTTTAAAGTCATTGTTTCACTGTAAAGCCAACCTATTTTGTGTACTACCATGAAATAAACCCAAAAAAATAAAAAATAACGGCACCACATATTCCTTTCACATACACTCTTTCTTTTAAAATAAAGAGACACACTCACGTTCCCCCAGAGTCTGCAGCTCCAGCGGTGCGCTGTACGCCCCGTAGTCGAGAGGAGGGGGCGACACAGCTGCCACAGGGCTTGAGGAGGAAGGGGAAGCAGACAGGGAAGATGGAGACAAAGAGGAGGAGGAGGAGGAAGAGGAAGAAGAAGAAGAAGAAGAAAGAGGAGAGGAGGAAAGAAAAGAAAGTGCTGGACTGGAGCAGGTGCGGATGAGGAAGACATAGGTGGTGCCTGGTTTCAGGTTGTTGACGCTGATTCTAGTGGCGGCTGTCTTCACAGTGGAATAGCTCTGATCTTTCTGGTCCTGAAGGAACACAGAAATATGTCCATAAAATAACTATGGAAGTCTATGGAAGTAAATGACAGATGATATTTTAACATTTCTGGAATAATATTGTCTTTTTTTGTCTTCAGTGTCACATGAACCTTCCGAAATTATTCTAATATGCTGAATTGCTTCTGAAGAAACAATGTTGAAAAGAGTTGTGCTGCTTAATATTTTTGTGGTGATGCATTTTTTAAGGATTCTTTGATGAATAGAATGTTCAAAAGAATAAAATTTATTTAAACTAGATTTTTTTTAATATTACAAATGTCTTCACTGTCACTCTTGCCAAAAAGTATTCATTCTTTCTAAAAAAAAATAAAAAAAAATAATATATATATATATATATATATATATATATATATATACACACATATATACATACACACACACACAAACAAACACACACACTACAGTTAGATCAGTAAGACTTGTAATGTTTTTTAACCTCAAGAAATCAAGAAGTCTCTTATGCTCATCACTCTTATGCTCATCAAGGCTGCATTTATTTAAATCAAAAATACAGAAAAAAACAGTAATCTTGCAAATGTTATTACAATATAAAATAATGGTTTCTATTTTAATATACTTTAAAGTATAATTTATTTCAGTGATGCAAAGCTGAATTTCCGTCAGCCATTGCTCCAGTCTAAAGTGTCACATGATTCTTCAGAAGTCATTCTAATATGCTGATTTATTATCAGTGCTGAAAACTGTTGTGCTGCTTAATGTTTTTTTGGAACCTGTGATACTTTTCAGGAATCTTTGATGAATAAAAAGTTAAAAAGAAGAGCATTTATTTATAATAGAAATCTTTTCTAACAATACAGTACCGTTCAAAAGCCTTCTCCATCAGTTGCAACGGGCCAGCTCTAGGAAAAGTCCTGGTTGTTTCAAATTTCTTCCAATATGGATAATGAAGGCTACATGATTCTGTGAACCTTCAATGCAGCAGAATTTTTTCTGAACTCTTCCCCGGATGCGTGGCTTGACGCAAACCTGTTTCTGAGCTCTACAGGCAGTTCTTTTGACCTCAGGGCTTGGTTTTTGCTCTGATATGCATTTTCAGCTGTTAGACCTTTTATTAAGATGTGTGTGCTGTTCCAAATCATACCCATACAATTGAATTTGCCACAGGTTAACTTCACTCAAAGTGTAGTAACATCTACAAGCAATATGAATGCTCCTGAGCTAAATTTCAACTGTCCCAGATAAGGGTTTGAATACTTATGCAATGGAATCATTTAAGTTTTTTTATGTATAATAAATTTGCAAAGATGTTAAAAACCTGTTATTTGTTTTGTCATTATGGTGTATGGAATGTAGATTGTTGTGGGAAAAAAAGTAATTTAAAGTGGTTTAACATAAGGCTGCAACATACAACGTGAAGAAAAAAAAATATTTTTTTTTTTTATATATATATATATATATATATATATATATATATATATATATATATATATATATATATATATACACACACACACATATATATATACACACACACACACACACACAGTGCTTTGCAGAAGTATTCAAACCTTCACAAAATAAATAATTAAATGGTTTATGGTTATTTGAATCTTTATTTAGATTATCTTTCTTTTTTTTTTAGCAATGGATTTTCATATTTTGATATCAAATTTTGAGCCAAGGGTAAAACAATACAATCTATACATAAAAAGTATTTGGTAGGTATCAACAATAAAATATGTAACCATGTAATATTTCCATTACAGTTTTAATGCTTCATTAAAAAACCTTCTTGGCTTGAATAAAAATCAAGAAACATGTTTTGTTGTACATATAAGCATTAAACCATCAAAAATTTAGTCATTACAAAATCTTGCTTTAAGGGTTTACTTCCAAATGAATACAAATGAAAAACAAGACACCCCAAATTTACATGAGACCTTAAAATGATCATTGACATGGTCTTGACATCAGCCGTTATACAGTCGGACATGTTTGCATTGATTTACCCTAATTTCCCTTTCCCGGATTTAAATAAACAACAACAAAAAAAAACAGACACTGAAATCATTTACATTACATGTCATCTGCTTATGACCTATAATCTGTGTAAGATTTGAATGGTATTATTGTGCAAGAGAAAATTATTTATTTATTTAATTTTTTTCTCAGTGCTGGCAGGAGTTTGAACAGACATCAATGTCTGGCAGCTACATGTTTTAAGGCAGCTCCTGCATCTGACTGAATGATCAACGAGCTACAGGCATGTGGGAAGCTGCTGTTTAGTGTGGCTGTACACACATGCAGGTTAATAACAGCATTAGTGCTTTAGTGGAGAGGACAGAGGATATAACCGTACCTTCTCATAGTATTTGATCTCGTATTCAGTGCGGCTGCTGTTGGGATACACGGCGGGTTCCCTCCAAACCAGAGTCACACTGCGCTGCTCAACCTTCTCCGCTCGCAGCTCGTTAACCTGGGAAGGCGCTAAAGAGACAGACAGAGAGAGAAAACGGTAAATAATTAAAAGAAAACTGTGAGCTGAAGTTCTTCTGCCTGAGTGTGTAACAGATTGGTGATGATAACTGTCTGAACATGCTGATAAAGATTTGATTAAGATGCTGTCCTGCTGTCAGAATAATGTCAAATCCATCCATTGTGTGTTCAAAGCTGGTTAGACAAACTCTTGGCACAAATTCAACACTTTAGGAACAGTATTCAACATTTATGAGCAAACACTTTGCAAATATATAAAAATACTTTAGACATACTAACTTGAAAAATTATATAAATAAATAAAATAAATATATTACGATTTTTTTTTGGAAAATATATATTAAAATTACGTTTACAGAACACTCCTAATTCCACTGTAAATATTATTTAATTTAATGTCATCAAATCTAGTAAAAATTGTGCTTTTCTTTCAGATATTCGTATTGGAAAATAACACAATATTGATGAAAACAATGATTCTTGTAGTGTAAATCTGACACAACCTTCCTTTATATTTCCAAGGTGAAAATAATTCATAAAATTATAAGTAAATATTACAGTATAAATAATCTAAAAATAAAATAACATATGTAAGTTAGTTTACTTGTAAGGGCACAATAAGTATTAATATATATTAATCATAAAATTTACATTATCAACAACAGAAGCTCATGGTATGAAATGTAATAAACATAATACAAAATAAGTATGATGTATAAAGACAGCTACCTAAAAATGAAACGTTAGCTTAGAAGTCGTCAGAAATCACATACTTTGAGTAGGAACCACATTTGAATAAATATTTACTTTGCAACTGTTAAAAATTATGGTAACACTTTAGCATAGGGACCAATTATCATTATTAACTAGTTGCTTATTAGTATGCCTATTATTAACATATTAGCTGTTTATTAGTACTTATATAGCATGACCATATTCTACATCCCTAATTCTACTCAATACCTAAACTTAACTACCTTACTAACTATGAATAAGCAGCAAATTAGGAGTTTATTGAGGCAAAAGTCATAGTTAATTGTTTGTTAATGGCGAATTGGACCTTAAAATAAAGTGTGACCAAAATTGTTCTGTTCATGAATTTTTGTAGCCTGAATGTAATCTGGACATACAGTAATACATCCACAATGTTGGTATTGTCATGTGACCAACAACTCGAGTTGCATTGCTTTCTCACCATTTATGAATCCAATCCCGTAGGCTTATGGAACTGTAAACTATCCTTTGTAGTAGGTCCTCTGGGTACATTTTGCCTACTGTTTTATGAAATTTGGACATACGACACCTTTCATATACTGTTTCCACCTAGTAGACATATTTGGATGTATACGTTGTCTAAATTGGACTATTTCCTGTTGTTTGCTCAAAACACACACTGTCTCAGTTAGATGGGCGAGTGTGAGTGCGTCTTCTGCCCCTCCTCCACTGCTGTTCTGATTAAGAGATGATTAACGAGGACAGAACAGCTGAGAGCTGCCACTCAAAATCCCCCACTGAGGACTGACAGCTCCATCACGTCAAAAACAAGCACCGGACAAATAAGACGTAAACTTTCAATCTCTCAAACATCAACCAAAAACCAAAACAAACCTTATTTTTCGAATAATGCTTGATTTTCTGCCTTACATGCAGTAGCACATGCTAACAAAAACACACTCACTCAGTTTCCGTCACATCTTTATATATACCGTGATTCATAATTAAAGTGTAATTTGTGGTGCTGATCAAAGACAGTACTTGTCCTCTTCATGTGTTTTGATGCTTTTAAAACCAAGCCATGAGGGTTATTGTCATTCAGGCTGTTCTTTCGGCCTGCTTCTCCATTTCCTGCTACTCCAGACATCCCACGAGACACTGGCATGAAATAAAACTAAGATATCTCGGTAAAAATCCTTTGATCTCAGAAAAAGTGACAGCTACACTGCTCATTAAAGATCACGGACAACTGTACTGTGACATGCTGTGTGAGATGGCTGACAGCTTTATGACTACACTGTGTACAGACGATTCAATACTGACCAGATGTGTGACCGCTTTTTCATTCTAGCTTTGGCCTTTATGCCACTTTTATTGACAGGTGTAGTGTAGAGAAGACAGGAAATGACAGCGAATGGAAGGAAATGACAAAAAACAAACCTGAACTTGCATTAGACACATATCTAAGCACAATTCAGTCTGCATGTTGTAACCCATAGGCTATGGCAAGATAGACAGGCCACAAAGAAAATATGGAGGATTTTTCAACACTCCAATAAGGCAGTTTTAGGAAAGGAAATCACACCCTTAAACAAAAGGAGGTAGTTATAAAGATTGTTTTTTGTTTAGTATGTGCTTTCACAATAGCTTTAAAAATAGCTCTAAGAAAAATTAATTATATTTACTTATTTTGTATAACTGTTTTTTAAACTTGCATATCTTTTTTTTCAAAAATCATTTTAATTGAAAAAAAAATTAAAACTACAGAAACTACATAATACACGATACATACATAAAACTACAAATTATATTAGCATCATAATTTAAGTAAAAACAAAGCAAAAGACCAAAAAAAAAAAAAAAAAAAAACTCTTGAAGTTTCAATTAAGTTTCAATTTCAGAAATTTGCAGTATTTTGTAGTTTTTACAACAGAGTTCCAGTGACTAGAATAGGAATTTAAAAAAGGTCACACCAGTATTTAGTTACAGTAATCTATAGCCAAAGATAAGAAAATAAAATAAAATAAAAATAAAATATTCCAGAAATAGAAATCCTGCTTTCCCTGGTTTTCCAGAACTGTTGAACCCTGGTTTAATGGTAGTAACACTTGAACTGTATGACCTTTACAAGTTGGTGTAAAACATGATGTACAATTGTAAAAATGCTGGAGATCATGATCATCAGATGAGATGCTCTTGGCTCCATTGAAGCACAAAACGCCTTCTGGACTTCACAAGGTCAAATTCGCTTACTTTATTGCAGGGGTGCCCAACCTTGTTCCTGGCGATCGACTGTCCTGCAAAGTTTAACTCCAACTCTAATCAAACACACCTGAAGCAACTAATTAAGGTCTTCAGGATCGCGTGAAAATTAAAGACAGGTGTGTTTGATTAGAGCTGGAGCTAAACTTTGCAGGACAGTTGATCGCCAGGAACAGGGTTGGGCACCCCTGCTTTATTGGTAACCTAGAGATTTCCTAAAACTTTCCTAGATTTTTAACGTGGTCTCACACTTCTGGACCCCACCGCAAATTATGTGTGGAGAAAAAACAAACTAGCAAAAAAAAAAACCCCTAATTTGCGAATAAATGGATTTATAATCTCAAGAGGAATGAGAGGCACAACATAACAGTTTGTGGGTTATACTGGGTGTAAGAGAAGCTTCTCTCCCTCTCCATTTCTACTCCAGGCTGTTGTTTCTTACCCACCATAATGAATAATGTATAAAGAGCTCCAAACTGCTGCTCTGCCTCCCACTCCAACTCTGAAAAAAATGCACTTGCAAACATAGTTAACACCGCCCTGCACAACACACACACAGATACACTCACAACTGATTGCTGGCAGTCTGACCCCATCCAAGTGGGAGGAAATGAGAAAGGAGATGAATTGCTTTGAGTGTAACTCCATCACTGCAGGCACCAAACTGAAGGTTACAATGTTCTGAATCGGACAGAGCTATTGAACTGACCTCTGTACGACAGGTTAGGGTGTTACGCTACATGTAAACCTTTCAAACACACACAAAAACACACATACATATGCATTCACAGCATACACAACCACTCTATTAGGTAAATGTGCACATAACATCTTTAAGCCCTGATCAATGCACTACAAAAAATGTTTTCATATTACAGTATTTGCCAGAGTGTTATTAATGTTAAATAAAAAAAAAAATTCTATTACAAATTGTTTTTACTGATTGAAATAACGCTGAAATAAAATATAAATATTAAATAAAACATTGCCTTGGCAAATAGCTAATAAAAATTAAGTTGAAGTACTAAAACTATATATAAAGTAACTGCCAATGAGTTTATGGAAATGACATTTTAAACATTTCTGGATTAATTTCACTGATTCCTTTGTTTCACTAGCCTAAATACATGAAATTATTCCACATTTTTGAATTTTCTAACTAATGTAACTTAAGTGATATTTAAAAACCATATTTTTAACCTTACTTAATCTTAAAAGAAAAAAAAATTGTTGGTTGTGAATTAAAAATAAATTAAACAAATAGAAATACTTTTACAAATATTTTAAAATAATTTTTTAAAAATTATATATATATTTTTAAATTAAAACTGAACATAAAAATAAATAATAATAAATAACATAATAAAATAAATAATAAATACTAAAATAGTACAAAACAATGAAATAACACTGATTTTACAACGGAAAACAAGTAACATTTAACATTCTGATAAAAAAAAAAAAATCTTTGGAGCATGCTGGTGGTCACAAGAGCAAGGAAGCACCGGATTTCTTGAGCAGTCTGTATTGCCCTCTAGACAGAGCCAAAAAATTTTTTGCAGTGGCAGAGCCACAGATTCCTTCAGCAGGGGCGTTTTGGAAACTCCGTTTGGCACAGAGCAGTGTGCTATCAGAGCGTGCAGGCAGGCACACGTCACTCCCTCAGGACATCTTCCTGTGAATAAGTGCGTAAGTCTCTCTCTCATCCTGTCTTCTCATTATTGTCTGGAGAATTCCTTCTATTGGCTCCACAGTCTTTGGCTCGCGCCACTGCAGTGACTACATCCGGCTAATCGTGGTGCTTTTGTTAAATACTTACAGTATATCCACTTAAAGGACTGCTGTGTGTGAAAAAGAGCAGAACGGGTGCAAATAACAAAGAAAAGATTCTGTGTCTGTTTTCTTTCAATAGAGCCAGTTAGCAATGTTTTTGACAAGTGGCAGTGATACATTGCTGACTGTAGTGAGGGAGAGAAATACAGGATTGCAATAGTCTGGCAGGGTGAAATGTGATCTTGCCCTCAGCAACAGCAGTGGGGAACGCGACCAAATAGTCAAGTCATGCATGATAACACATAAACATACACACATAC
Organism: Tor tambroides; assembly: GCA_021397915.2. NCBI lineage: Eukaryota > Metazoa > Chordata > Actinopteri > Cypriniformes > Cyprinidae > Tor > Tor tambroides. Next base: position 27,657 of record JAFVLL020019069.1, read on the forward strand.
GCCACTGCTATATCACTGCAGTCTCGCAGAGCATGAGATGCCTCCAGGTTGGAGTTAACCTTGCAGTTAGGGTGAAAGTGTGTGTGTATTACACTGTTTACACACATCCTCTGCAGGGCTCAGTGAGGATAAGGAGTCAAGTTCTTCATCAATGCAGCACAAAGGTGAATACTTTGAATTAAATATAAAAAAATGTGTTTTTACATATATACACCACATTATCAACCCCAAAGTGTGGCCAAAAAGCTGCATACGTACACAGCACATTCCACACACGCACACATTTACAATCCGCTACCAAGAAATAAATAAAGAAAAAATATTCTGAAATAAACAAACAAATGGTTGTAGACATTACCCAGTATGCCTCACCAGCTGGGCAGGTTGATAGTTGCTATTATCATTTATATTATCGCAGGGAGAGCGGGAAGGATAGAATAGAGGGAGGGAAAGAGGGAGGATGTGGAAGAGGGGATTTCTGTCGGCCTGCTGGGAGGGTGAGATAGAGGAGCAGGGACTGAAGCCTGCAAGACATATACATTTCCATCTAAAGAATGATATTACAACACCCTACGTACACCTGGTACAGAGAGACGGGGGAATGAAAGGAAGCAGGAAGGGAAGAGGAAGCGGAGGTGGAGGAGGAAAGGAAGAGAAGGAACGAGAAAGCGTGGTGAATGGTGAGGAAAAGGAGATAAATGGAAGAAAAAGGCTTTTAAAAAAAAAGAAGAAATAGAGCAAAGAACGAGTGCAGGAACAGCAAACAGAGACGGAAGGCAGAAAAAGTATATAATAAATGAATCAGATTTGCCAATGGTATTTCGCACTGAATGTCAATTTCTTTACCTCAGAGTGTCCCTAAAGATACAATGTGTAATTTCTGCATTACTTCCAACACCAAACTACAAAAACAATGACTGTTTTCACACAGGTTTACAGTTTAAAAATAATTCATCAACCACTGGCTGGCCTAACAGTTAGCCCTGCCCCCAACCTGTGTCATTGGTTAAATGAGTGTTGCTGTGTGGGGCTCAGACAAATAGAGCAATGTTCTAAAAGCTCCACAGAGCCACTGAATTCATGATTGCCACAGCATATTGAGGTAGGATTCAAGAAAGTATTAAACAGTAAATAAATAATTAAAGGGGAAGTGTGTTTGTTTGTATATTAATTTATTTATCCAAACATTCTACACAAAAAAACTCCTGAAGATGTAAGCAGGAACATTCTACGTTAGAAGCTTATTATTCACCTAACTTATAAATAGAGAGGACATGAGGAGGGGGAAATGAAGAAGGGGAAAACACAGTGAGAGGGGGCTGACAGAAATATAAGGAGCTTCATTTTCCAGACACAAAGCAGCAACAATGCTGTAAGCTACAGACAGAGCGTAAAACAAGCCGACAGCACAGGCAGACAACACACTAAGCTGTAAGAGTTCATGTGAAGTGCAGCAAAGTTAGACTGAATTGAGAAGTAAGAAAAACGAGCTCGGAGTAAAAGAAATGCACACGCAAGAAGAAAAGAAAAGAACCAAAGACGGGGTGGTCTGGCAGATAGCACACTGTCTGACTGACATCTTCCCCTAGAGATGACAGACAGCTGTCAATCAAAGCATTAGGCCATCGGTCTCATCACAAGATTGCCTGAGCAGTGGGAGTGGAGACAGAGCAACTCATCAACCCCCTACAGCTACACACACACGCACAGACACACAAAGCGTCCCGAACAACTCATACACACATTCTGCATGCATAATAACCTGTCAAAAATTCAATTTTGAGCTATTTATTACACAGACATATGCACAAAACAAACATATACAGCAAGGCTGGGTGATACAGGCAAATAAATATATACACAGTATATATATTTAGATATTTTTTAACTTTTTGATGATATCTGGGATTTACAAATATTAATATTAATGTGTTTTCTATGAAACTTTTTTTAGTCAGAAGGAACATCAACGAAACAGCCACTAAAGAAGAGTAGATTTAAAAGGTTTAATGACAATTTTAATGGTAATCATTTTAAATAATAAAAAATAATTAATATTTTAAATTAAAAAAAAAAGTAAAAAAAAAAAAAAATCTTATTAAAATAATTAAGACAATTTTCCACCCAATTTGCAATACATTTTAATAAACAGCAATATTTACCTTTTTGCAATATTTAACATTTGTGACCCTGGAGCACAAAACCAGTCTTAAGTCGCTGGGGTATATTTGTAGCAATAGCCAAAAATACATTGTATGGGTCAAAATTATCGATTTTTCTTTTATGCCAAAAATCATTAGGATATTAAGTAAAGATCATGCTCCATAAACATATTTTGTAAATTTACTACAGTAAATATATTAAAACTTAATTTTTGATTAGTAATATGCATTGCTAAGAAATTCATTTGGACAACTTTAATGGCAATTTTCTCAGTATTTTGATTTTTTTGCACCCTCAGATTCCAGATTTTCAAAAAGTTGTATCTCAGCCAAATATTGTCATAACAAACCATACATCAATGGAAAGCTTATTTATTCAGCTTTCAGATGATGTATAAATCTCAATTTCGAAAAATTGACCCTTATGACTGGTTTAGTGGTCCAGGGTCACATTTATACACTACCATTCAAAAGTTTTCTGTATTGGTCTGTATTTCAAATGTTTATGAAAGAAGTATGTTATACTTTCCAAGGCTGCAATGTCTTCATCAATAAAACAGTAATATTGTGAAATATTATTACAATTTAAAATCTCTTTTCTATTTTAACAATTTTTCAAAATGTAATTTATTCCTGTCATTAATCCAGTCCTCAGGGTCACATGATCCTTCAAAAATCATTCTAATATTGCTGATTTGCTGCTCAATAAATTCTCTTACTGTTATCAATGTTAAAAACAGCTGTACTACTTAAAAATTCTTTTTCAGGATTGTTTGATAAACAGAAATATACAAAGAGCAGCATTTATTTAAAACAAATCTTTTGTAACAAGTGTCTTTACTGTCAACTTTGATCAATTTAATTCATACTTGCTGAATAAAAGTGTTAATTTTATATTAAATAAATAAAATAAAAATATATAAAATACATAAATACACTGACCCAAAACTTGTGCTGTGCTGTGCAGGGACTTCCATGAACTATTTGTGTGTTGACAAACAAATCACTGAATCCATCTTTTAAATCTATTCACTAAATCAGAATGTCTGAACTGAAATGAGTTGACTGAACAACTCTGAAGCTTTCAGTCCCTAAAGACAAGACGTTACCACACAGCTGTCTTATATTCATGAGTCGCAGACCAAGAAGAATGGCAAAACTAATCTAATGACACGCTCTTTAAACTTAATGGCTAAATAAAGACTGCATTAATTCAGAATGTTGCCTAATTTTATATCATCATCAAAATCACGACTACAGTATATTGCAAATATATTACCCAGCTCTAACACTAACACTGTAATAAAGATCTCAACACTTACGAGGGTGAGACTAAGAGGGAAACGGGGCATTTCAGAGTGGGTTTTTCATCTCCATTCATGCATTCGCTCACCTCCCTCTGTCTTGAGAGCCTGATTCATTTTAGCTGCTCGTCACTCTTAGAGCTCTTTGCAACACTCTGATGATCTAAGGACGTCTAGCCGCGTATGTGTGCGCTCGATCCTACATCCAGCTCTTTGCGTGCCACATAACAAGCTAGCAAAAGCCTCCGTGATTACCACAAAGACCTCAACCGGTAAAAGCGAGCCTTCGCGGAGGGTGAGGGAAAAAACGTTGCGTTGCAACCAATTAAAATCCTTTGCACTCTGTGACAAAGGGGGCCAAATTGGATGAGTGTGGCGCTGAATGGAGGGTGATGACTCAATCTCTTTTAGAGCTGCTGGAGCCTTGTGCTCTCTCATTTTCCCCCATTAGAGCAGACCGAGAGAGCAGCTCCCTTGTTAGGGAGAGAGACAGAGGGTGCGGTAATGCACACTCCAGAGCAAATGCACGGAAGTGCTGTGAATTGAGCTGGAAGATTTGAAGTTCTGAGAGCGTGTTGCTTCTGATGGGAGGATGGATGTGGAGGAGGGAGAGCGAAACAAACATTTAAGATGCTGATTGGTCAATCTGTTGAAGTCGGACTGTAATGGTCAGGTATCTCAGAAGAAAAGTGCAAAACTATTACTGGGGCCGTAACTTTTCAAAAGGTACTAATTTATACAATTTAGGTACTAATGTGTACCTTTAAACTACTAATGTGTACTTTTAAAGTACTAAAATGTTCTTATAAGGTACTAATATGTACCAAATACAGGTTAATAAGATGTACCTTTTAGCTTTTTTACCTTAGGGCACAGTGACAGCTTTGTACCTTTTTTTTTTTCTGAGTGTAAATAGGTAAAAAAAAAAAAAAAAAAAAAAAAAAAAACTTTCTAATGCTGAGATTCTTTGGAAGGTAGAGTACTGGAAAGATCAACAAAAAAATAGACTTTTATGATACGACCACTTTAAAATACAAAAAAAAAAAAAAAAAAAAAAAAAAAAATTGTCATCATTTAATCACTCAAGACGTTCTAAACCTGTATGAGTTTTTTTCTTCTGTGAAACATTAAATAAGATAATTACCTGTTTTTGTCCATATATTTAAAGTCAGTGGGGTCCAAACAACATTGGACCCAACTGACTTTCACTGTTTGGACAAAAAAACAGTGGTGTTCCACAGAAGAAAGTGAGGCTGACATACATGCACACACATCTCTCTCTCCGCCCTCTTTGGGCCATGTATCCCGCTGTCCTTCACCCTATGTCATCCTCTTATCCCTCTCACCCCACCCTTCCTCTGATGAGGCACACAGAGGTGCCAGACCCCAGAGAGCTCCACAGGCCTCGGCCATATAAAGCAGCCAAACCAAATCCTCTGAAGATATTGAAATGTCAATCCCTCCACACTGACCCCTCCCCTCTGCCTGCCTCCCTCTGCCACACACACACACACACACATCGGGGTGCGTAAACACCCTGAAACAATCCTGAAAACATTGGGGCTTTGTTGAGCAACTATGGAAAGTGTGTTCTGGTGTAAAAGATCTGCAATCTATCAAAAGCAGAGCTGTCCAAATTCAGATCTGAGAGAAGATGTGACCCAAATCTGCCCACTCTTTGTTTGGGTCTTATTCACAGCTGGCTCAAAATTCAGATTTACACCCTCAAATTTTCAGATCCACAGTATTAAATGTTGTACGAGGCACTTTTAAAAATTACTATGTGTCATGGGTGATTCTAAAGATCTGAATGAAGCACTTACACATTCACGTAGCCGATGGAATTGTTTATCTACCATAGAAAATAAGCCAAAAAAATAAGTGACTCATCCATGGTGACAAAAAGCCTTTACAAATCATAGGGGTTGGAATGCCATCAGATTTCTTTCAGTTTATAAATTCACACTGATTTAACTTTGGAAAAAAAAAAAAATAATGCCTCAACAGATGTCTAGTTAAAATGAATTTGTAGCATGTACTGTGGCACAAGCCAGCTTGCAAGCACACACAGTCAGATGCTAACGCACATATGTCCAAGGCCTGGGTGGTATGACTGTAATATAATTATTATTATTAATATTTTAAGTTTTCTATAACTTTTATACCCCGGTAGATGTAGTTTTTGTTTGTTACAATTATTATTATTATTATTATTATTATTATTACTATTACTACTACTACTACATGTGTTCAGAATATATTTCTATTATTTTATGACTACACTATTGTATTATTATTATTATTATTATTATTATTAACAACAAGTGATCATAAAATTTGTATTAATAAGCACACGTATCTTTTGGTTTGCAAGTTCCAAAAAAGAGAGAAAAATAACAAATAAAACATACTTTCAGATCCACAGTATTAAATGGTGTATGAGTCATGGGAGATTATATTTTATATTTACAATATAAATATAAATAAACATTTATGAAAACAAATAAATTAAATAAGAAAAAATAAGGGAAAAGAGAAAAATAATTCAGACCATATTTTCAGATCAACAGTATTAAATGGTGTATGAGGCACTTAAAAAATTATTACAGTAAATTATTACAGTGTCAGTAATTTAAAAGGTACTTTACCCTGTTTGATTAACTATTTAATAAATGGAATTATCCAAAAATAGGCATTACAACATGCTTATTTAATATATAAACAACTTTTTAGGGACATTAAGAAAATATAACTATATTGTGAATTTTTCAGGGATATAAAATGAATAAAATTAGTCATACCTATGTGGACCTGTCGAGAACATTAACAGTGATTTAATCAGAATTCCCTCATTGTTAGAAATGCATGTTATCAATCGAAGAGGCTTTCAGCAGAAAGTGCAACCGACATGCTTCTGATAATCCGATAATCTCATGTCTCAGAATAGCCGAATCTCAAGCTATTAACCGCCCTGTCCAATATATCAGTCTATCACTAGTACTGTGAAGATTATTGGAAGTTTTATTGCTTGTACCTTCAGGGTTTAGCTTATATGTTGAAGCTGTCACATCCACGGTCTCTCTTCATGTATCTGTGTACGTCAACACACTCGAGCGTACTGCCGCAATATTACCTCACTTAACCGTGACGGGCTCCATGCAAGTGGAGCATGATGGGACTGACGCCCTTGCTGTGTTCTGAGACAATATGTCATAAAAGAGCCAGTGACCTTTATGAATACTGCATTAGTGACTTCGAGGGCACACTCTCACCCCCACCCTAAACTAAACCTGTTAGCCAATCCCTCCTCTCGCTTTCCCAATGGGAAATATTAAACTTCCTCTCAGGATAAGGGCCCAGTGGTGTCTCCACACTGCGGAGAATGTCTGTGGAGCTTTACAGAGCATGGTTCATGGCCGGCAGCGTTGGCTCTTAGCCAGCGTAGGGTTTAAGACCACAGGTCGATGAGAAGTGCACCATGACCAAACGGATTTCCCTGTATTTGAGAAGGAGGCTTTGAGCCAGACTTTATCGGCCCACCGCAGGCCCTATTGGGAGGTTCGGCTTGAAAGGAGAAGTTGCTTGGCTTCTTTTCTTGAGAGGCCGCAGGGAAGGAGGTCCTGTGGGGGACAGGAACTCCTCCAGCTTCGGATCTCCAGGGACCTCCACAGCTGATTAGACAAAGTTTTTACACACTTGTGAATCTTTGTGGGGTTGCTTAGGGGTGCATTTCTGACAGATTTCTCCTGCTAAATTCAGATTATTGCTCGCATAGTGAGGAGGGAAGCTGTTTGATTTAAGCCAACTGCATTATACATACTCCAAAATGACACTATCTTGAGTTTTTCTGAAATCGAAATCGACAGCTCAACATAGGCATGGGCAGCATGACCAAAAACTTATACCACAATATTAGTCATTTTATGTCACTGAAACATTCACAATATGTGCTATAAAAATTATTTGTCAAAGTTGTAAATATAACAATGATTAGAGTGTTTTAAATTTTTATACTTCAAAATTTCACATTTAATTTAACGTGTTACTTGCCATTTCTTTGTAATAGTTTGTAAAATTTACAAGCAATGTCTGAGTGAAAACTGCTTCTACACCAATTTTTTCCCCAGTGTTTTTCCTAGAAAATACAGGGGAAAAATTGTATATATAATAAGCATGCTAGTTGTTGTTGTTGCTTTTTTAATTTGTTAATTTTCTAGGTAACACTTTATTTTAAGGTGTCCTTGTTACACAAGTTACATGTACTTACTATTATAATAACAATAAATTATGCATAATTGCATGCAGGTAACCCTAAACCAAACCCTAATCCTAACCCTACTCATATAGTAAGTACACGTAGTTAATTAATATTACTCAGGACTTAAATGTATAATTACACTGTAACAAGGACACCTTAAAATAAAGTGTAACCGTTTTCTCTTTTTTTTTGGAACTTGAAGGGCAATAACAGTGATTCTCAACTGACATTTGACACTGGTGTGTGTGTTGATTTTTACATTAAATATATTAACATAAGGATTGTTAGAAAGGGATAGTTCACCCAAAAATTAAAATGTCATCATTTACTCAACCTCATGTCATAAACCTGTATGACATAAAAGAAGATATTTTGAAGGAAGTTTGGTCACTTTATTTTAAGGTCTAGTTCTTGTTAACAAACCATTAACTACGACTTTTGCCTCAACAAACTCATTATTTGCTGCATATTAATAGTTAGTAAGGTAGTTGCTAAGTTTAGGTCTTGGGCAGAATTAGGGATGTAGAATATGGTCATGCAGAATATGTCCTTTATAAGTACTAATAAACAGCCAATATGTTAATAATAGACATGCTAATAAGCAACTAGTTAATAGCAACAACTGGTCCCTATACTAAGGGGTTACCGAAAGTTATTATACTTTATACAGTGACACAGAATGGGGTCCAAAACAATACTGGAAATTGACTTTTCATTTTTGCATGAACTATCCCTTTAAGTGGTGACCCCATACAGTACCAGAACTATATAATCTATAGTGTAAAACTAAACAAAATATACTTTTGAAAAATGTTGGTAAGCAAATGATTTCAGTTCCCACTGACAAAAGTACAATGGATGTCAGTGGGAATTAGCATTACTTTCATCCCACTTACCTACAGAGAAACATCTGTCCTGGGGCTTTACTAAGATGGCTGCTGAGTGACCCGATTTGGTTGTTGCAAACTGCTCTCAAAATGATCAGCATGCTTATATTTCATTTGTACAGAGAGTTCAACAAAGGGCCAATAAATACAGAACATTCAACATTCAACATAAGCATGGCACTGATCTCAGCCTCTAGTCAGTTAAATTCCTTTGTGTTGGCTTGCAATCACACCAACTCTAATCACAGAGCTCAAACACACAGCTGCCTCCGAGACTGTACATCACAATAAAGTAATAGCACTTCCTCTGAGAGCTCCAGTTAACCTTGAGTCTGTGCTGTGCGAGGGAGAGATTAATGGTGTGTTTATTGAGAACAGAACAGGAGAACAGAGGAAAATTAAGTTAGAATATGCAACACACATAAAAATTAAAGACTTGTGTTATGGCTACCCACACAACTTCAAGCACACAAAGATGAAAACACAAAGATGGCGTGTCTCAAAGGAATATGATTTATACCCAAGACCCAGGTCCAAATTTACTGTAACACCCACCAAGTGTCAGGGTTCTGTCGTGTGTGTCATGTGTTCCTGCCACTTGTGTCCATATTTGGTTTGTTTCCTGTCCTTGTTTCATGTGATTAGTTAAGTCTGTCCAGCTGTGTTTGTTATTAGCCTGTGTATATTAGTTCATGCCTGTTCAGTTTCGTGTCGTCTGGTCTACTCGTTACCCCCGGTGTTCCTGTTTGTCTCAGCCTTGCCTTGTCCTGCCCTGATGTCATTAAAGACTATGATTTGAGTTTACGTCCTCGTCAGCTTGTTCCTGTGTCCTCCCTCGTGTGTGCACCGTGACACCAAGTGCCAAACGCAATTTAAAAACTGGCTTTGGTGAGTAGATAGAAATAATTTGCCAGTGTCATAGCAAAATGGTAGTAGCCCTCACATATGTAAAGTGAATCAAATGAAATTAAATATAAAATAAGAAATTATAAATATAATAATTAAACAAACAATTAACAATTACATTATAAAATGATTATATCTATTATATATTTAATACTTTTATTCAGAAAGGACACATTAAATTACCCATAAGTAGCAGTAAAGACATTTCTTCTCAAAGACTTTTATGATTTCTTTGTTCTTTCAAATTCTCTATTCATCAAAAAGATCCCGAAAAAAAAAAAAACATATATCCTGGAAAAAAAAAATCTATATAAACAGCTTCATGGCTGGCAAATGTTCTCAATTCACTTGCTTTGGCAGGTGTGGAAAAAAAGTTCATTTGGACTCTGCCTGAAGGGGAAAAGGAGAGAAAGAAAGAGAGAAAATAGACTACTGAAAAGGTGTGAGAGAGACAAAGAAAGAGTCATTTTTGGCTGAGAAAAAGCAATTGCTTTGGGAAGAGTATCAAATAATGAAAGGCGCAGGAGTCGAGTGCCAAATAAACGCTCTGCAATTTACTCTTAATGGAAAGCAAAATCTGAGTGTGTATAAGTCTTGATGAAAGAGATCTCCTCCATTAATAAACATGCGGCTCCTGTGCTGCTTATTTCAGCCTTTGTGTTCGGGCACTCTGGGATCATTGAAGGATCTGAGCAAGTGGTAATGTGAGTGCGAGTCTGTGCGACTGTACAGTGTTTGTGTGTGTGTGTGAGAGAGAGCGGCTCAGCGGGTCTGTGCTAATCTGGGTGTTGTGTAAAGGGAGTTAATATCAGTACACATTGTCCTGTAGAGGCATTTGACGACACAGGTGAGGGTCTAATACTCCAAGTGATTTCTGAGGTGTGTAACCGGGCATTTACATAATATTACGTACAATGTATGTGTGTGTGTGTGTGTGTGAGTGTGTGTGAGTATGTGTGTGCAGGCAAACTCTTTGGAACTGACCTCAAACACACACCAGCTGTTCACTAAGCCCTGCTTGACTCCAGATGCTGCTCTTATACAACTTCATTTTGTAATTGGTCAGCACTAAAAATGAGTGTGCGCTCATGGGTCGACATGCACACACGCACGTCTGCGTTTTTCTACCATGGTGGGCACTTTCCATTGAGTTATGCTGATTGTGCTAAAGGTATTTTAAACAAACCCTCACACAAACCTTTCTGCAGTAAGACATTATTTGCATTATTTATATAAATGTTAATAAGCCATTACCTCAAGGAGGCCATTGGTTGGAGGTAATCTGAGGTTTTCCTTATCGGGACATTTACTGTAGTCCCCACAATATAAGCAAAACCTGATTTACAGATACACACATACCTGTACAGGCACACAAAACAAGGTGCATTCCAGCTGAAAACTACATGTTTTAGACATTGCAGAACTCTAAAAATAGACAATAGGCTCACATTATGCAGGTTATGATTATGTTTAACAGAAATCAGTCATTTCTGTTATGAGCCTACAAAACAAACACACACACACACACAAAAAGTAAAAATATTTTGAAATCATTTGGTCAAAAAACATATAAAAAGTAAAAAAAAAAAAAAGAAAAAAAAAAGTGTTTTATTATTATTATTATTATTATTATTATTATTATAAAGAGTATATTATTATTATTATTATTATTATTATTAATACATCATTAATTTCTGAGCACAATTTTGACCCTTTTCTTACCCATAACCCTATTTATTGAATTCTGTGACTTTAGCAAAGGGGTCTTTGCAGAATTACACTGCATTCAGACACCAATTTCTCTCTTTATTGTGGTATAAAATAGCATAAAAATGGCAATTTCACCTGAAAGAAGTGATTAGAACCTCCAATTATGTGCCGAACATTTAGTCTTTGACTTTAAAAGAGAAAAAGGTGGGCACAGACCGCTATCAGTGGATTTGTAATTGTGTAGTTTCTGTTGTTCAGCACGAAGCCACAATAAAAGGACCATCTCAAGTAATGGTTAAAAAAAACAATATGTAAAAGTTTAATGTAATTTTTTAAATAATACTCATGTGTACTATTATAAATCCACTAATCCAAAATAATAATAATAAAAAAACCGCAACAATAATAAAAAAAGCACTAACACTGACCACTGCTGCCGATCTCATTAAAGAGGACAGGAACGTGGTTCCATACCCACATGGTATGGAAAGACTTCAACGAGGATGCAATGAAACTGAGAAGCACTAAGATGAATAAGCTGCTTTGTCACAACCTCATTTGGCTCAAAAAGGGACTTTTTCTCTCAAATCACATGGAGATGAGTGAAAACATCTGCTGCAGTATTACTGAGAGAAGACAGTGTCCTCAAATACAGTCTCTACCAACATTAGGAGTATGACAACTACTTACAGACAAAAAACATGCAAACCAGCACTCACCGTCCACATTACACTGACTAACGCGAAAGCTGAATGTGGGATCATGTGACATCAGAAGACATATAAAGAGAAAAAAGCAGCGCTATCATATGCTTTACAGTGTTTTACACAGCTGACTCTTGCTAAACAGGTTTTATCCTTTGACTCACTGATGCAGTTTATTTGGAAATATAGGGAATGTTGCTAGATGAACATTAGTTTAATGAAGCATGTACCTGGAAGGCTGGTGGAGATGTTGACCTGTGTGTAGAACCTTTTGTTGGGGAGTAACTCTGAGACGCCGTTCCGGGCCTCCACGCTGAAAGAGTAGTTGGAGTTGGGCAGCAGGTTGACTACGGTGACTGTGCGCTCCGTCAGGCCGCTCTGCTGTGGTACGAAACCCACACTGGCTCCGCAGGGTTCACACAGCACCTGCAGGGCCCGCGGGGGGCCAACGCATCGCCGGCAGCCTATGCTGTAGGTGAGATCCCCTCGGCCGCCTGAGTCATTCGGAGCGGCCCACTCCAGAATGAGCGTGGACTGTTTGAGGGTGTAGACCAGATCTCGAGGCGGAGAAGGGGGGCCTGCGTGCAAAAATAAATAAATAGATAAATAAATGAAGCTGGTAATGCTGGATTAAAACAAAATGCACTGAAGTGTTCAATACCACTGCCACCAAAAAAATCTGAAGCATTAAATAAATATCATGTGAACATACTCTAATTAACTTGATGATAATTACCCCTCAATGAACTGTAATTCTTTTTAATAATTTAACCCAATTAGCTACAACTGGGTAAAGCTTAACAGAGCTTGAGGCTTAAAATCACTTGAGAGGAAATGAACACAGGCCATGGAAGACAGTCAAAGAGAGATCATGGAGTATTGAGGGTATTGGCAGAGAGGAACACAGCTCTCATGGACTGGCAAAAACACCATTCATACAAACACAGGGAGAGGAAAAGCTGCTTCATGTAAATGTGCCGACATATAATTTAACTGAATCTGTGGCAGCAGAATTCAAATTAAAAAGCAAAGTTAAAAATATTATTAAATTGTTTTATTTGTGTAATAATAAAAATAGTTATAATAATAATAATAATAATAATAATAATGATTTATTATTATTATTATTATTATTATTTTATTTATTTTTCATTGTAGTTCACCCAAAAATATACATTCTGTCATTAATTACTCATTATGCATGCGTGGTACTCTCATGAACGCACGTCGAAGACTGACACCAAAGATAAACATTTTTTAAATGAAGTCAATATTTTTGTTTTCTTTGCGCACAAAAAGTATTCTCGTAGCTTCATAAAATTACGGTTGAACCACTGATGGACTATTTTAATGATGTCCTTACTATCTTTCTGGCCCTTGAACGTGGTAGCTGCGTTGCTGTCTATGCAGGGTCAGAAAACTTTCGGTTTTTATCAAAAATATCTTAATTTGTGCTCCAAAGATGAATGAAGGTGAACTATTTTTTGGGTGAACTATTCCTTTACTACTACTAATAAAACTGCACATATTTTTCCATTATTACTGTTATTATTAACCCGCTTTTAGACTAAAAGCATAAAACAATTAAAATACAAAATTAACATTTGTATTTGAGATTAATTATATTTTAAAACTGGCAAAACTTTGTAAAAATGTTAATTTAATTTTAAATGTGATTAAAATAAATTCAAACAATTGCTTAAAAACAAACATGAATATTTTTGACTACTATACAATGTATTCTGTTTGCCTCGCTTGAATTTAAATACAAAGAATTCCTCCATTCCCACCCATATTACGTGCAGACATTATAAAAAAAAGTGTGTAAATTTCAAAAGGACATAAATTTACACAGTAACACTGAAAAAAACCCTTCAACTTGAACACAGCAATACACAGCAGTACCAATAACTTTGTTTTTCAGACTTTAAAATGGGTTTTGTGATTGCCTATAAAAAGCATTTGATTTCATGGCAAGATCAAGGACCTTAAAGCAGCTGTATAGAACTGAATGGCTTGCTGCAGTGGGATTCACAACTACTTCCCCCAGAAGCTGCAACTGATTTATGGTGAATCATGTGGGCAGGATGAATGAGAGCCTCTTATCTAATAGAGAGAGAGAGAGAGAGAGAGAGAGAGAGAGAGAGAGAGAGAGAGAGAGAGAGAGAGAGAGAGAGAGAGTGATAAAAGGGGGCGGGGAGGAGGAGAGAGATCAGATGCGTTAATTGCTGCTGTCCTGTAGCGCAGGACTGTTCTGTTGACTCTGGGAGGAGAGGGTCGAGGCTGGAGCCCTGCGTCTCTAATGCCGTTTGTCAGACAAGAATCTGTCAGCAGCGGGAAGCCATTTAAATGTCACCAGGGCTTTAAGCTGCCCATCATCAGCTCAGCCCAAGAGCACTACAGGTGCCTCCCGCTGCCCTCAAACACACAAACACATACACACTGCCATGATGGACTCAATATGCTGCGAGGAGTTTGCTTTTCATTCTTTGACAAGATGGCCTTTCTGCAAACTGGTCATCTCAAAAATAAATAAATAAAATGTATATTGAAAACATAATTTAAAAACCATCTTTATTTACATTCATCCACCAACAAATGGTAATCCACAATAAATATGAACAAACAAAACAAAACAAGACCTTACACAAGACCTTATCTGAACCATTATCAATGAATGCTTCTAAAATAACTAAGAAATATTATATATATATATATATATATATATATATATATATATAAAACTAGTTAAATAAGATGAATAATCTAATCTAATCTAATATATACACTAAATAAGTAAATATTATTTTTTAAATTCAATTTTATATTAATCTTAACTATATTTAATCTCAATATATTTATACTTTTTCCCCATTTAAAAACAAAAGACTTATCTTCAATGAATTTCAATGAATACTACTCACTATATAATTTACTAAAATGAATAATAAATATTAATACAACAAGATCTTATAAACAGATCTAAGACTAATAAACAAAAAAATACAAAATACAAAATTAAATAATAATAATAATAATAATAATAATAATAATATTCTTCTCAAAAAAATTATATTATATTATATTATTTTATTTTAAATTACAAGTTTGCTTGTGATATCTTTCTTTTAACTAAATGCCATTTCCAATAAATGCCTTCATAGGAATTTGAGTTAATCTGAATTAACTGTTGGAACCAAGTAAAGGTATGAAACATTATAATCAAAAGCAGCTCATAACTGATGCTACACAACATTCCTAAGCACCTGACTGCTCTCTTGTACATGCATTTGTTAAGTTTTAATTTTGAGATCTAGGCTTTTGAAAAAGAGCCTCTTGTCTCATAAATGAAGCAGAAGCAGATGATAATGAAATTGTAACGCAAACGCTCAAGTATGAGAACGGAATAATTTAGATGTGTGCAAGAAGCGTTGTTTTATTAAAGGCTCTGAAGGCTTATGCAACGGGGTCCACGTGTGGCCATGAGCTGTGGGGAACAGCTGCAGTCAGGATACATCCGCCACAAGACAGGACACACACACACAGAGCAGTGCTTTTCACTTATGTAGCACATACACTCGAGTACAGACACACACACAACCCCCTACACACAGTCACATTACCAAAACAGAACAGCATGCAAAATACACATAGACGTGTAATGCAATCCATATCATGTCTCCTCCTTTCAATTCTTTGTCTTCTGTCATTTACAGTCATTATAGACATTTCTCTCTCTCTCTCTCTCTCTCTCTCTCTCTCTCGCTCACAATAATAAACTGGTGGCATCTGCTCATAAGAGTGACTGTAGAATCGATACTATAATTAACACGATCACAGAGTCTTTCCCTCCCTCATATAACAGCAGCCTAATCAATACAGTAATTAATGGTGTAAATAAAAGTCATAAGCACTCAGAGACTCATTCAGCCCAGAATAAAGGACTGGTCACACAAGAATTGAAAGGTTAAGTGTGTGATTTCTGTGCCACTAGAGCCACTAAAGAGAATAGCAAAACATAATAATTGTTTTAGAAATGGTTTTCACTCCCACGTCTACCATTGGTCAGCAAACAGACAGTCTCGCCCAAAACTCACACCATTGGTTGAGCTAACGCTACTTTGTCAGGCATTTGGAGGAATTTTCATTGACATCAACCTAATTCATACTGAGCTAGGATATAAAATATTTTAACTAGGGGTGTGCGATATGACGATTTTTGATCATGGACGATAAAAATGTCTCCACGATCTGCTTTTGAAGAAATATTGTAGTATCGTGCTACAGCGCACATTCTGGCGTCTCCGTAAAACACGACATACAGCGGTAGACAGGACACTGCACTTATTCGCGATCGCAAAAGTACATTATTTGCATACAAGCCTTGCAGGTTAAATGTTTCATTAGCGCGCTGGTCTGACGTCCGCTTTTTCTGAGCGCATACACCCGAAGCGCGCGCACTAAAAAGCCTGTTAAACAGCGCCTGATTACTGAACTAAGTTATCTTTTGCGCTAATACTGTCAAAACACACAAGGTTTACATATAGACTCAGTTGGTTATGTCTAAAATGAAAGTAAACAGTTCAGAGAAAAACGGATACGTGCCTGTATATTAGATGCGTGCCGGTCTTAAAGGGACAGAAATAAACATGCAGCCGACTGTCATTAAAGGGATAGTTGACCTTAAAATTTAATTTCTGTCATTATTTACTCACATGTTGTCCTAACTTGTATTAATTTCTTTCTTGTGCTTAACACAAAAGATGATATTTTGAAGAATGTAGGTTGCTGGTCCACATTGACTTTGATAGTAGGAAAAAATCATGTAGAAGTCACTGTGGACCAGCAACTGTTTGGTTTTCCACGTTCTTCAAAATAGCATTTATGTTCAGCAGAAGAAAGAAACTCACTCAGGTTTAAACCAACATGACAAAGAATCGTGATAAAATCGTGAATCATGATATTTCTAAAAAAAATCGTGATATGATATTTTTTCCATATCGCCCACCCCTAATTTTAACCATAAAAAAACACATTATCTTTAATTGTGTGAATAAATATTAAATAAATAACTATAATATTGTAACTACTATAGTAAACTGTACAAATATATATGGTCACACTTTAGTTTGGGAATCAACTCTCACTATTAACTATGACTTTTGCTCAATAAACTCCAAATGTATTGCTTATTAATACTCAGTAAGGTAGTTGTTAAGTTAAGGTATGTGGTAGAATAAAGGGATTTAAAATATGGTCATGCAGAATAAAGTTAATATGTGCTTTATAAATACTAATAAACAGCCAACATGCTAGTAATATGCATGCTAATACGCAACTAGCTAATTGGTTCCTAAACTAAAGTGTAACCCTATCTGATCTCATGACGAAAACGTACCTGTGGGAACATTTTCGCAAGACACGAAATACATACTAATAAGTACATATCACTGAAGTTTCCAACAGAAATGAGCACTAGAGGCGGTAAAACAGCGAGCACTTGCAATCATTTTCGTACACAGTTATGATTACAGCTCCATATGATTTGCTTTCCGGACGTAACAAGCTTGCTCGGTAGCTCAACCGGCACGGAATTGGACTTAGGATGCGGAATCCTTGGGTACGAATCCCGTGAAAAACATGACTCGTGACGAAAGAACTAAAAAATGAGAGGTCGAAAAACAAGCTAAAACGGCATGCTTGCGATTGCATTTTTACGTCACATTCGCTTTTGTTCATACTATCAGGTAGGTTTAGGTGTGGTGCAGATGGTACGTTATTTTAAAACGTCACGGAGCATTAGACATATAGCGCCACTCGATGGACATTTCTAGTACTGCAGTGACACGTACAAAACCAACGTCACATAAAACGTACCATATGTACATTAATCTGTTACGGGGAAAAAAATGAACACTCTTTTAGCGTCACTCAGAGGACATTTCACATCAAATGTGTCATGAAACGTACATGACGCTATTTATTTCGCGCCATGAGATCAGGTTGGTGTTACCATATATCACCTAACTGTACACACAACAAACACAACATTCCCGTTGGCAGCGCTAAACCCCACTGTAAACAAAATTAAACCAGGAATCAACAGGATTGGATTGTACAAACATGACAGCACACATAAATAAATACCTGTGCACAAATAACTACACATGCAATGCACACATAAGCATTCACCCCACACAGAAGCCGACTGTCTTACGCGTGCAGGGTGCGGATGAAGGGTCCAGTGGAGTTCTGAAATGGTCGTCCTCGCACACACACAGCACAGAGCCCTCTTCTTCAGCCTTGCTGTTAGCTGGACATGGGAAACACTCTTGCTGCCGTGAAGACATCTTGTAGGTGCCCGGGGGACAGGCTGGCAAAAGAGAGAACACACAGCAAAGAATCCATTACAGACTCTGAGACAACAAAACCTGTAGCTTCTAGCGGCAGAATTAAATACAACCCTGAAAAATGGCAATGCTTACAACCTGAGACTAGAAAAGAGTACATGGCTTTAGACCTTATTAGCCAACATAAAAGATCCACTTGGGAGTATAATATGCTACTTGAAGAGGAAAAAAAAACCCATATGCCACTATGCCTCCAGGAACAAAATCCTTTGAAACTAATGAGGTTCATATTACACATGATTAAGGGGCTATTTGTTGCCAGTACAAGCAATAAGTGATGGAAACTCATGCTCATAAAGTAACCGTTGTGAGTTTGAACAGTGACTGTAAGAGGGGACAGAGCACTTGTGCAACAATGAATCGCAATGTTCAAGAAAAGGAAGTCTCGCATCTTAATGGTAGACTCAGTCATCTCACTGAAAATGTCAACACCTAGAATAAGTTGGACCAGACTGAAAAAAAGTTGTTTTTTTTTGTTGTTTTTTTTACAAAAGCACAAACCATCCAAAAGCAAAAGCACAAACCACCCATTTGTCCACCCCCTAATTTTCAGATCATTATGTACAATGAACAAATTATGTACAAATCACTTCATTATTGCCTCAATGCACTGACAGGATCATAAAAACAATTCTCTGGAAAACATGCAGGGTACAACGAATATGCACATGGATACACAGATGCACACACAAAAAAATTACCCAAGAATAGGGCCCAATGAAATCCATTATTTTTTTCTAAAACAATTTTTTTTCCCATTTTAATTTTTCTGGATTCCATTTTTTTTTCCAGACTCTGTTTTAATGGTTAAATTAAATTATTAAATCAAAAAGCATGTCTAATTAACTGAAATAATGAAACTTACAATATTAAATAGCAATTTATTAAAAGTTTAACAAAAATTAAATTAAGGTCCAATGAAATGTTTTTTTTCTCAAATTCAGTTTATTTTTACCAAATATTAATAATCAAAAGCATTTCTAATTTTATATATATATATATAAAATTAGTTATATATATATGTATATATATGTATATATATATATATATATATATATATATATATATATATATATATATAAATATATATATAAATATATATATATATATATATATATATATATATATATATATATAATTTTTTCAGAAATACTGTGTTGTGTACAGTATTTACATGTTTTAATAATAAATCTATTATAATTATTAGTACTTTCATTACATTAATATTTCTGTCACAGTTTCTTCAAGTTAAACCAAACTTTTATTTTGATTCATATTCATTTTTGTGGCTTAATATTCACAGACACTAGTCTATATCGTGTTTTGATTTAAGTGTACTGACATACTTTTGATGTATCCATCCAAAATTTGGCAAATTCCCTGACATTCCGCGTTATACACTAAATTCCATTCCACGTTTTCCATATAGCAGAAATCATAGGGCCCTGCAAGTAGTAAGCACAGACACAATGTGTACTTTTCCAGCAGGGCAAGCAAAATCAGACAGACATTGGGAAAGACAAAAAAAAATAAGTGATATGGCATCCAAATTTATGCATACAGAACGCATACGCAGATACAAACCAAAACACAAGCACATCTCAGTGTTATAATGAATGAAATGTGAAAGCAAAGCTCACAAATCTCATGGCTTGTCAGATCAATTTCTTCAAACACTAACAAAAATGACTACAAACTTTCTTTGTATGCCACTGTTTGTTTTCGATCCTGTCTTTACAACCTGACTTTAAACCGCAAACCACTTTACCACTGCCGGGAGGACTGTGGCAAAAACTGACAGCCAACTGAAGGCAGCTAAAGCCAAACACACTGAAGGGAATGAGATTACAACCCATATCTGCTGACATTACACAGAAATTCCCAGGGATCCCAATTCCACAGCAGACCAGCTGGCTACATACGGATCAATTTATCTAATGTGGCATCAGCAGAGGTTGCTTCACAGAAACCAGTGAGATGATTGGCTCTATAGTGCCACAAGGAACTATAATGCAGATCGAGCAAAAAGTCACGCCAGGGGTCCAGGTTGTAGAGACTCCAGCATAAAGGTAAACGCCAAATATCTACAGGGAAAAGAGGCCTGTGGATCAAGCTTTCAGATTTACACTTTGGGATGTAGGAGGTATAGCATATGCAAGTTAGCAATTTTTAGGACATTCTCTGCCTAATTTTATGCCTCATTTTATCATCTAAAATTATGCATAATTTATAGTCTAATGGAGAACAAACAAATCATTTAAATTTGTTGATTTAACAGCCACTTTTTTCCAAAGTGACTCACAAATGGGAAAAATAGAAACAGAAGCAATTAATTCAAGAGAAAGCACAACACAGGTAATGCGAGACCATGCTGAATTTCCATAAGAAAGATTAAAATGTACGTGCAGAAAGAGTTGAATACAAAAAGACTACTTAGTAAGCGCAGTTTTTTAGATCATTTAAGAAAAGAAGGATTGAAAGATGAGGAAAAACAATACTGGAAATAAAATCTGAAATCACTGACTCTCACTGACAATGATCTGGTTTTATATGAGCAATCAGATTCCACTGAGCGGTCTCTTCATAACCACCTGGCTCTTTCAAACACACATCAATAAATCATAAAGAACGTAACACAGTAAACGTGAGCAATGAATTGTTTCAATGGTGCTTTGACAGGAGGTATTAATGAATATTAATAAGTCCAAAAAGACGTTTGCTTTTCTCTCCTTCTCTCGTCTCGACACAAATGGCCTTCATTATTTTCGGCTATAATTCCATGCCATCTTATTGCCAAATGTCAGACTAGATTTGCAAGCAGCTGTCAGGGAATCAATAATTCATGTCATCATATTCAGATCACTGCCTCAGTGCTGCTAATTCCAATTTATGAAAGAATCCCTTGCGAATGGAATAAATCCACATAAATGAAGGAGTGAAAGGTCTATTTTAAAGGTCCTGCCTATCACGCGCTCTTCACGCTCCTGTGACAATTTAGACCATTGGGTTTAAAAAGGCTATAATAACCTGCTCAAGTTGCACAGGTAACCGATATTCAGTTTTTCCATCAAAAACTGCATTTTGTAACAGTGATTATGGTGACATTGATATGGCCTCTGCATTAATCAGACACCAAAAAGCTATTTTTTCCGAATCTCAAATGTCATAATCACCTTCAGTGGTCTGGTATCAGCAGCAAAATCAAATATATTTGGAAACAGAAATTTATGGGCTATCTACTTACTGGGCCAGTAAGTAACCACCTCCTGTAGCAACCAGCCGAAACACCCTGCCAACGTGCTAAAAGATACTCAGAAATCCAAATCACATGACAACATGCATCATGGAAGCATGGAAGTTTATAATAACCACTCACATTTTCCTCTGAAAAATCTAGTTATGGTTAACATAACAGCCATAAATCACTCAAACTGGACATAGAGTCTCTTTAAGTGGGATTTGGACAGAGACAAAGGAGGCACCCTTAGGGTGTCAAGACCAGACATAGTCTTTCTCTGCATGTCCATCACATTCATTCTGATATCTTAGATCCTCTTAACACACCTCAGCATTTTTCTTTACTCTTCTTTTATTCTCATTGTATCCTACTCTTATCCTCTTTCTCAGCCTCTCGCGCTCTCCCATTTTCTCCATCTTCCCCCAAATCCCTCCTCTCACACTCTCAAATTCAATGCCGCTTATCTCTACCAACGGAACAATAGAAAACCATGGACAAGAGTCAGAATTAGAGGAATTACACTGCTCGGCCATAATCCTAATCAGGGCAAAAATGATCCAAGCTCTGCCTCAAGGGGCTTGCATCCCAGCCTCCCATTCCCACACCACCACTGATCAATCCTCATCAATGCAGTTCTCTTATTAATACACAGATCTGCTACGACCCAAGTCAATGACCACCCCCTTCGCTCACCGTCTTGGACTTTCACACCCTTCGTACATTTACATTTAGTTATTTAGCAGATGCTTTTATCCAAAGCGACTTACAAATGAGGACAATGGAAGCAATCAAAATCAACAAAAGAGCAATAATATGCAAGTTCCATGTATAAAAGAGTTCTGTCAACCCTTGTTGGTTTGCACACTCACTTCATCTCCCTTCCTTCCCCAATGAACCACATTAGGTCAGCCACCTCTAGAGGCTTATGACATCATCAAAAGCGTCCAAGCAGCTAATGTTGGGGCTTTGTTTGCTTCCTGTCACCTCTGATGGATGGTTTCCATTTAGCCAAGTCCGGGGGAGATTTGTAAATGTCCAGAGCTGAGCCCAAGCCCAAACCCCTGACCGAGAGGCACAGGGCTGAACAGATCCGAGAGGAGTCAGGCATCGCTACATGTGTGCACAATGCTCCTGTCACGTGAACTTGAGCATTCAGGTCACTGCATTCACATAGTCTACTCACATGTGCACGTGTGTAATTTCTCATAGAAGAGCCTGGGGAACCTTGTAACACAGGTACAGTAGAACTACATAAATTGTAAGAGTGTTTGCATAGTGATGTGAAAAGGAAAAGGGCAGAAAATAAGAGAAAAACTAGAAGGAAAAAAGATGGACAGAAGAAAGGAAGGATGTAAAAGAGAGATGAAAAGAAGTTTGAAAGGAAACAAAAAAGGGGGAAAAGAGGTTGGATGGAAGTTACAAGGATGGGAGAAAGGGGGAAGGTGGGAAAGACTGATGGAAGAAGGAAGAAAGGATGGGAAGAAAGACATAAGGAAAGAGATGAAAGGAAAGAAAAAAGATGGAAGGAGGAGAAGAAAAAGGAAGTGGATAGGTGAGTGGTAAAGAAGTAGGAGGTAAGGAATAAAGGAAGGGGAAAAGAGGAAAGCAAGATGAAAAGTTGGAAGGACTGAAGAGGAAAAGCAGTAGGAAGGAAAGAAGGATGGCAGGCAAGAGGGGAAAAAAAAAAAAAAAATCACAAAGACGTAAAGGATAATAAAAAGAGGGAAAGAAGGAAGCTTGGAAGGAAAGGATGGAAGAAAGGACAGGGAAAGGGAAGGAAGAAGGAAGGAAAATCTAGTGTGCCAATGCAATATTAAAGTGCCCCTATTATGGGTTATGAAAGGTTCATATTTTGGTTTTGGGAGTCCCCAACAACAGGTTGACATGCATACAAGGTCAAAAAACACTTTCATTTTCTTATACTATGCATTTATTTTTACCTTATTTGCTCAACGACTCCCAAACGATTCGTTCAACGATTCATTTTTCCAAACCCCTCCTTTGCTTGATGCTAATCTGCAGTGATTGGTCGATTTCATTTAAAGCAGTGTTTGTGAGCTTTTAACGCTCCAAAAGCGGCACCTAGTGGCAAAGAATGAATTTGCATTTTCATTCAGAACAACGCGAAAATCAAGTTTTTCCAGGTCTGCGCGCGCAACAAGTGGGCGGGCAATATGCTAATGTTTCATTTTGACGTCAACATGAAACGGCTTGGGACTCGTTTTAAAAACGACTCGTTTCAATGATTCAGAGTCGACTCTTTCTTTTGAGAGACAATAACTTTATACACGGTGCACTTTCAGATTTAAAACTTTGCAGGATGTTTTCATTCACGTAGAGCTGTGTTACACACTGCATGAAAGGTCATTTTCAAAAACCCATAATAGCACTTTAAATAAGTGTACTAATGCATTCACGTGTTTCTATGAGAGTGCGACAGAACTGTCTTGTCTGTGTCACTTTTGCTCCTTGTAGACAGCGGGGTAGCGTTTCACAGTGGGGAGACGGCACTTGTGAAATTGATTTCCTGTAGGCTTTCGGTGACATTACCCCTGTCCCCTCAAACCCCAATCTCAACATGCCCATATCCACGTCTGCCTGATCTGAGAAAGCAAGCTATCAGCTTTCCCTCATTAGGCTGGGAGAGAGGGATGAGATCGGGAAGCGGAGAGGAAAGGAGAGAGAGCCCTGTCCATTTGCATTCCAAACCCATCAGGCGGGTGTCAATGGTTATGTTTGCATCTGAATGTCAAAGCAATTTCAGGTGCGGCACTCAAGAAATTGAGAGAGATGGAAAAGGAAGAAGAAGAAGAAGAAGAAAAAAAAAAAAAAAAAAAAAAAGTAAAACCCCATTTCTGAATCACTGAAGGGTGTCCGACTGATGAGGACGCTGGGTTTGGAGAATGAGAACGGGGTAGTGAATGAGATGCAGGCAAATTTGCAACATCTCTCAGAAATATCTAAGCAAGATAGGTTGGGCACATTTGGAGCCTCAAACAAACACCACTCCTTATTGTTAGCTCAAGTAATGGATCCCTCTTTTTTTCCATTTCCCCCTTTCGCTTTCAGGGTGTGAGGCTCAGCTTGAATATTAAGTGATAAAGCAAAATATAAAATAAGTCATTCCTCAAAGTTTTGCAGACGCAAAAGACTCGGCAAGCCTTACAAACAAATTGCTGTGAAATGTTCTGAACAGGTTAATCAGCAGCAAACCAAACAATTTAATTATAATACAAAAGATGAGAGGCGTGTTTGTTGATTGATTTCCGTTTTTTGAAGACAAACGGATGTCTGGAGGATGGTCACATTTCCATGATCAATGGCGTAGAGGTCAAGAATGATAACAGATATTTCTTCCAAGTAACACACCACAATTATGCCATGCAGAATAATCAAAGAGCGGGGAATGCAAGAGAGAAAATTGGGGGAGAAAAGAAAAAGAGGTAAAGAAAGGAGATGAAATGAAAGCAAGGAAGGAAGGAAAGAGAGGGACTGATATGGGCCAAGCAAAGATGCAAGGACAAATGCACATTTATGAGAAAATCAATTGACCTCAACCCAAAACTATAACTCAGACATCTGACCTTCTTGAAAAAAGGGAGAAAAGAAAGAAAAAAAGAAAAAGAGAGAAAAAACAAAGAACAGCAGAAAAGAGTGAAGGAATTGACAGAAGGAAGAGAAAGAAGGGGAAAGTATAGACCAGGTGTGGCCAAACCTGCTCCAGAAGTGCCACTATCCTGAAGTGTTTCGTTGAAATCCTTATTAATCACACTTGAACCAACTAATCAGGGTCTTCAGGATTTCTAGAAACGTCCAGGCAAGTGTTTTGGGCAGGTTGGAGCTAAACTCTGCAGGACATTGGCCCTCCAGCAGGGCTGGACCTGCTATAGACCATGTCAAGATACATGGAATAAAGTAACATTTATAAAAAGATTCAGTGACCTTGAGGAAGGATTGAGGGGAGGTATTGACCATGCCAAGATACACAAAAAAAAAGGTTATGAAAAGACCTAGTGACCCTAACCCAAAACTATAGCGCCTCTGACCTTGGTGCCTAAGAGCCGCTAATACAATTGGCCAAGGAAATGACAGGGTGGTCCACCTTTGGAAATCGAATGGAAGCAAAATGGTTGGGAAGACATGGATCTATACATGACAGGATCAATGGCAAGGGTAGGTGAATGAATGAATGAATGAATAAATGAATGAATGAATGAATGAACGAATGATGCATTTATATAGCGCTTTATTGTGCATTGCTGTACACCCAAAGCGCTTTACAATCATGTGGGGGGGTCTCTCCTTAACCACCACCAGTGTGTAGCATCCACTTGGATGATGCGACGGCAGCCATAGGACAACGGTGCCAGTGCGCTCACCACACACCAGCTACAGGTGGAGAGGAGAGAGAGTGATGGAGCTAATCAAGTGGATAGGGATTGTTAGGAGGCCATTATTGACAAGGGCCAGTGGCGGGAATTTGGCCAGGACACCGGGGTTACACCCCTACTCTTTACGAGAAATGCCATGGATTTTTAATGACCACAGAGAGTCAGGACCTCGGTTTAACGTCTCATCCGAAAGACGGACGCTTGACACAAAGACAGAAGGTGGACACTGGTACTGTAGGTCTGTAAGGGATTTAAAGGTCACAGTGACCCTTGTTGAAAAATGAGGGGCTCAGCTGAAGATAAATGGATGTACAGGGCAGGAAGGCCATGAAGGGTAATTAACAGTCATCCTGAAGGATCTTGACGGGGATCCTAGGGAAAAAAAATGCGTACCTGCTCATAAAGCGACAAGAAAGAACACACAATGTCAAACAAAGTTAAATTTGTATCACACTTGCACGGATGCACACGCTCACTAGCTCTGCAGACACACAAAAATGTGTGACCCTCCAGAAGCGCCCGGGCAACAATTAACTTAGTTTGTCAGTCTGCGGTTTGCATAAAAAATGAGGCAGAAACACAATCAAGGCCACAATTAAACTGTGAAGGTAAAAGGCTTGTGACCTTGTTGTGTAATTAACAGCTTCTTCTTTCATTAGTTGTTCTTTTTTCTGAGGGTCCCATTTTAATTAAGATACAGGATGCTGTCAGGAGAAGTTGAAAGGGAAGTCAAGACATTGCTAAAATGGGGAAAATTAGAATTAGAGCTTGAGGTGCTGCTGCGATGAGAAGCAGGGGGAGTGAGAGAGAACGAGAGAAGAGCAGACAGACAAGCAGAGATGAAGATTAGAGGAACACAAAGAACAGAACAAGCATTTACAGTGAGAGATACTGTAATGTAGAAAAGTGAATGGCACAAATTGAAATCTTTGACTTTTTCCTCAAAAATCAAACTCTCTATTGCTTTAAGGTGGCATTTTAAAGTGCCTGTCATCAGAGGGTCTCAATCTGGATCCTTCATTGAGTTGTCAAATGCATTTTTTATCTCACTTAAAGGGCTCTTCTCCTACCCCAGTACACCAGGACTAACTGTAGCCCTGCACCATTCTGAAATGCTGCAGACAAATGCACACAGCAAGTTCTGAGACAGTACATTTTGTAACCACTAAGTCCAGGGATGATGTGATTGCACAGGATCGTTCAAGCAAGTGCACCCCATGTTAACCTTCAGATGAAACACATGGATATTAAATGGATATTAACAAATGCATATTAAATGGCACAATGGTGCTTGATGAGTCTTTGTGATGCCTGAATGCATGATTCATCTAAAATACATGTAATTAAAATCAAACACATTTAGACCTATTTATGGACCAAATGCTATAAGAATCATAAAGTTCAACAAACTGTTACATTTAGTCATTTTACATTTAGTCATTTTGCAGACGCTTTTATCCAAAGCGACTTACAATTGGGGAATACATAAAGCGATTCATCCTAAAGAGGCAGACAGACACAGGAAGTGCTCATAATACCAAGTTTCAGGCATTGTTCCAAATAATTACAAGTAGGGCTGGAATGATTCCTCGATTCTATTTGAGTATTCGATTTTAAAAAATCCTCGATTGCATTTTGCCCGTGTCGAGTAATCGGCAAAATACAGGAAGTGGCGCATTCCACATATTAAACCCATTTAAAAATCATAATAAAGCATAATACTATTAAGAATTCACAAACGCTAAGATTTAATTAAATAAATGTATGCGATGCAGGTTTAATATATGTGCTTTAATTATTTACATGTGTGTAGGTTATGTAAATGCGTGTCAGAGCTGCTCCGTTCACAGTAAATGCTGCTCCACAAACTTTTAGCATTTACATGTGTGGAGCGCCTCAAACTCCAGCTCTGCATATTGTTGTGAGTTTGGGTTTATTATAACATTCATCTGGGCACGCAACTTGTGGTATTTCACCAGATTTGTAAGGTAAATCATTTATAAACCTATGCAAACACAGGAGAATACATTAGTATCTTTCTCAATATGCTAACTGTTCATCGCGATTTCAAAATAAAAACTCTCACTCGTTTACAGATTTTGATGTCCACATATTCAAGAAATTACAGTGGATATAGTATTTCTATCATAAAGAAATGGCCAAATAGTAAAGATTAAGTGGGCATTTGAATTAGATGTTGAGTCAATACAACAAGGATTAGATTGCGCAGTAAAGTGTAAAAACAATCGTCAGGCCATTGGCGCCCTCTGCTGGCATTTGTTATACTCCTTAATGTACAATAGCTATATTGTTTATAATACATAATGTATTTTAACAGTTTTGATCAATAAATCATATGATTACTTGCTTTTGATACTTTATTTAAATGAATTATTTTTGCCTCATTGCTATTATATATGTATTTTAAGTAATTTTAAAGGCTATTGTTCACTTAGGTCTATTTTTATTAGTACAAAAAAACCTATAATTATCAGATTACTCGATTAATCGTCAGAATAATCGACAGATTACTCGATTACCAAAATAATCGTTAGTGACAGCCCTAATTACAAGCTAGAAAGGGAAGGAATAAATAAAAAGTTTTTTTTTTTTTTTTAGGATGAAGTCAAATAGTGTCGAAAGAGATGAGTATTCAGCTGTCGCTTGAAAGTTATCAGGGAATCAGCATTCCGGATTGTGGTGGGAAGATCGTTCCACCAGCCAGGAACAGTGAACGAGAATGATCTGGAAAGTGATTTTGTGCCTCTCTGTGATGTGAACGAGGCGTCGCTCACTAGCGGATCTCAGGCTTCTGGAGGGAATGTAGATACGTAATAGTGAGTGGAAGTAGGCGGGTGCAGAGCCTGTGGTTGTTCGATATGGAAGCATCAACGTCTTGAACTTGATGCGAGCCTCAACCGGTAGCCAGTGCAAGGAGATAAAGAGAGGTGTAACATGGGCTCTTTTGGGCTCATTGAAGACCAGTCATGCTGCTGCATTCTGAATCATTTGTAGAGGTTTGATTGTGCATGATGGAAGTCCAGCCAGAAGGGCACTGCAGTAGTCCAGCCTAGAAATGACAAGGGCCTGGACAAGAAGTTGTGCAGCATGCTCCGTTAGGAAGGGCCTGATCTTTCTGATGTTGTGCAATGCGAACCTGCAAGATCGAGCTGTCTTTGCAATATGGTCTTTGAAGTTCAGCCGATCATCAAAGATTACACCAAGATTTCTGACCGAACTTGATGGGGTAATTGTAGAAGAACCTAGCTGGATTGTGAAATCATGCTGCAGAGTTGGAGTGGCAGGGAAAACAAGAAGCTCGGTCTTTGCCAGGTTGAGCTGGAGGTGATGTTCTTTCATCCATGCCGAGATGTTCTCCAGGCAGCCTGAGATCCGTGCAGCTATTGTTGGATCATCTGGTTGAAATGAGATGTAGAGTTGTGTGTCATCAGCATAGCAATGGTAGGAGAAGCCATGTGCTTGTATGATGGGACCCAGTGATGTAGTGTAAATGGAGAAGAGGAGGGGTCCAAGGACTGATCCCTGAGGAACCCCAGTGACCAGTCGATGTGCTTTGGATGCCTCCCCTCCCCAGGCCACCCTGAACGACCTACCAGTGAGATAGGATTCAAACCAGCGAAGAGGAATCCCTGTGATGCCCAGAGTTGAGAGGGTGGACAGGAGGATCTGATGATTGACAGTGTCAAAAGCAGCAGATAGATCTAGCAGAATAAGGACTGATGATTTGGAATCAGCTTTTGCAATCCGTAAGGCTTCAGTGACTGACAGCAGCGCAGTCTCAGTTGAATGGCCACTCCTGAAACCTGACTGGTTGGCATCCAGTTTGTTGTTCTGTGAAAGAAACAATGATACCTGGTTGAAAACAACTCGTTCGAGGGTTTTGGCTAAGAATGGAAGGAGAGAAACAGGTCTGTAGCTATCTAAAAGTGAAGTGTTTAATGTAGGTTTTTTGAGCAGTGGAGTTACCCGGGCCTGCTTGAATGCAGTGGGGAAGGTGCCTGTGAGGAGAGATGTGTTGATGATGTGTGTGAGTGCTGGTAAAAGTGTGGGAGAGATTTCTTGGAGAAGGTGTGAGGGGATTGGGTCTAGAGGACATGTTGTAGGATGGCTGGAGAGGAGAAGTTTTGATACTTCTGCCTCAGTGAGGGGACAGAAGGAGAAGATGGGAGTTTTAGCAGTGGATGTGGAAGGTTGGAGGTCCTGTGTGTGTGGGGCTGAGAATTGACTGCTGATTGTTCTAGTTTTGTCCGTGAAGAATGTGGCGAACTCATCAGCTGTTATAGAAGTGGTGGGAGGTGGTGGAGGGGGACAGAGGAGAGAATTGAATGTTTTGAAGAGATTACGTGTGTCTGGAGCGCTGTTGATCTTGTTGTGGAAGTATGAAGATTTGGCAGTTAAGTTACTAAGTTACTAAAAGTAAAATCCAGCTTTATCACCTCCATGCCCTTGAGGTTGTTAAAAATTCAAAATATGGTGACAAATATGTGCCTTGACTTTTAAGTCATTAAGACGGTTTTAAAATAAAAAGGTATTCGTATAAAAAAAGCATCATTCTACAATCTAACATTTTATTAAATCATGTGAAGTGGTTTAATTATAATTTTTTTTATCATTTGAATTTTCCAGTTGCTTCATCTAACAGAACTTGACTTTTGCAGGTGTTTTTTTAAACCAATTTTGTGTGCTCAAGCAAAACCTGTCAAGTCTAAATAGTGTACAAAAATAAAAAGAGAATAAGATACTAATAATATAAATAATTTAAAATCATGTCCAAAATAAAATATGGTGACAAATAGGTGCTTTGACTTTTCAGTCATTAAGACGGTTTAAAAATATTAGTATAAAAAGCATCATTCTACAGTCTAACATTTTATTAAATAATGTTAAGTGGTTTAAATATGACTTTTTTTTTTTTAATCATTTGAATTTTCCAGGTACCTTCATCTAACAAAACATGACATTTGCAGGGGGGGTTTTTCCAACCCATTTTGTTTGCTCAAGCAAAACCTTAGTGTAAAATTAAGGTTAGTATCTAAGGTTAGTATCTAAGGTTAGTAAAATTAAAATACGTAAAATAAAATAAGACATTTAAAAATAAATCAAATATTTTATAGCAGAAAAACATTCACAACTTCACAAACTTTGTAAATCAGGATGTTTTGAGAATGGCACTAGAATTACAGTAAGTTTCCTGAAACTTGTGGGGAAACCATCCACTCCTGCATGCTTTTATCAATTCTTAACTAACCTCTAACTCCTTATTTTTTGATGATGCTTTTACCCAAAACAATTTACTGAATAGTTAAATTCCCCATAGAGGAACCTGGGGTTAAATGTCTTGTTCAAGGGCACAGTGATGACAGTTCAAGGATCCTTTAAGCAACCTACATCCTTTCATGTACCAGCCCAGACGTTTAAAAGCTAGGCTACACCACCCCAGTATTTAAATGGATTTTCATAAAGCAAACAATGCTGCTTCCACAAAACTGTAGACTGGAAAAAACCTTAAAAAATTTTTGTAACTTTTTCACTATGCTGAAGTTCATTAAAGACACTGTAGGTCACTAGAGCAGTGACCTTTAACAAAAAGTGGAAGAACTTGCAACTGAACACCAGTACAGTATACAGTACACTGATTGCTCAAACTGTGCATAAAGACTTGGACAGAATGTGCTTTCGCC
This sequence comes from Tor tambroides, assembly GCA_021397915.2. Classification (NCBI taxonomy): domain Eukaryota; kingdom Metazoa; phylum Chordata; class Actinopteri; order Cypriniformes; family Cyprinidae; genus Tor; species Tor tambroides. Next base: position 59,329 of record JAFVLL020019069.1, read on the forward strand.
TCTTCCATGCCAACTCTGAGGTGGTGTTGGGTGTTCACACACAGCAGATGGGTCTGGAGTATGTGTGGGTGTATCTATTGATTTCTCCTGGCCTGCGGTCTTCCAAGTGCCTCGATTCCTCCTCCCTCCCTCCATCCATCCGTCTCATTCGAGACTCGCTCCAGTCTAAGGTCTCCATCGCTCTTGGCTTAGTCTGGCATGTTATAGCTCCATTGGTTGCCAAGTGTCCTCCTTAACTTCCTCCCTGGATAATGGACTTTGCAAGAAATACTGTGTAGGATATTTGTAATCGCAAGAGATTCGGTATGGACGTTTCTAAAGATCACCAGCTTGGCATATGGTTCTCTCTTTTGCATCTTTCTCACTCCAAATTTTGAATATTTTTAATCTCGTCCCTGTACTGGAACGCAGGCACTATGTGTATTTCTTGCACTAAGTTTGAAGATATGGGATGGTAAAAGCAAGGTTTACGTTATCATCATTGCATCACTCAGCTAATATAATAGAAGGGAAAGATGTTAAGAGTTGACACCAAAAAGCTGAAAACATTACAAATGCTGTATTTTGTTATCCGTAGCTCATTTGGATGAATGAGGCAAGAAATCTGGTGATTGCAAACCAGTTACAAACCACATTTACTTATTATAATCCAATGCACCTCAGTGTGAATGCAACAACACGTTTTCTAAAACAGACTCAAAGTTTCAAACATATTTGATATCCTCCGACTGGATGGATTCATAGTCTGAAGCTAAAAAAATCAAATGAGATTCTGAAATATGTAAACTCAGACTGCAGATAGGCTTGACTTTTGGTAACTAGCATTGGCGTGTCCAGACTGAAAATCTGGTCAAAAATCATGTAATATTTTCAACAACTGAGAGATCAAACCAATTAGACTCCTTGCACAGATGATAAGCACACCAGTACGCAGCCAAACATGATAACAGATTCTGTAACATAAATGAAAAATCGAAAAGACGCAGATTATGAATATGTATTTAAAATCTATAGAGAAAACGCATATTCCAATATAAATCTAAATCTCATATTCATGCAGGAATGCATTAATTACAGTACTATAATGAACAGATCCTCTATTTGAATATATGTTCAAAGCCATACGATAAAAGCATTTTGTGCTGATCTTTACTTACTAGATGGGGTCAAATGCTGTATGAGGACATTTATGAGCCATGCAGAGAACCATGTGTAAAAGAGAAGCAGAAAAAAGTGTTTCCCTTTTTGCCAGTCACCTTTTGCATCACTCCTTCCCTCCCTCCCACTTTTTTTGGTAAGAGTAAATGAGCGTAAGCCAGCGAGCTATATATCACCAAGCTGCGAGAGCTGGTGCTGTGCCAAGTGAATCTGCACACTTCAAAACAAATCAATAGCTTGTTTTTAATGGAGAAATCCTGGAGTGCTGCACAAAGGCAAAATGCAAACAGTGGTGTGTTCAGACGTTAGCGCTGTGGTTGGAGCGGGCACTGCCTGTGGCGGCTCACAGATCAGTGAATCTGACGCTGCATCCGCTGTTGAGACCTTGGTTATGAGCGGAAGTCCCACCGATGTTAGAAAACTCTAAGTCAAACTTTAGACACCCACAGAGAGGATGCTGTTATTGAGGACAGGAATAAGGGAAATTCATTTCCTCAAGAGTGTTTGACTGCATCAGAGTTTGTTTTTCAAAGGCATAATATCTTAAGCGAACGACTCATATAGATTCAAATTATATACATTACTGTTCCAAAGTTTGGGGTTGGTACGATTTTTAATGCTTTGAAAGAAGTCTCTTATGCTCACCCAGGCAGTGTCTCATGAACCTTCATAAATCATTTTAATATGCTGATTTGTTATATTTTTGAGTAACCTATATTTTTGTAAACTTTAATGTTTTCATGCAAAATGGTACTTTTGTGTCTTTTTTTTTATTAATACAGAGTTCAAAAGAACAGCATAATAATGTTTTTAACAATGTAGAAGTCTACTATCGCTCCATCATTGTGGAATAAAAGTATTAATTTCTTAAAAACAAAAAAAAATCTTACTAAGCCCAAATTTTTGAACAGTAGTGCATGTATTAAATACATTTGAATAAAAAAAATATATATATATTTAACAATTTTTTGTATTGCATTTATTAATAAATAATATTTAAATATTTATTATAAAATATATATAGAATACACTATATGTTTTGTATCTTTTTGTCATATTATAATTTGTAAAATGATTAATTTCTCTTTTAATGTGTTAAAGACGTAAAATTTTTGGTTTCACTCACATTTGCACTGTAATAAATGATTAATAAATAATTTTAATTTTGATTAATATAAAGTTCAAAAGAACAGCATTTATTTGAAATAATGCTTTTAATGAGGTAGAAGACCACTATCGCTCCATCCTGGTGGAATAAAACTATTATTTTTTTTAAAAATAAAAAAATCTTACTAAGCCCGAATTTTTGAATGGTAGTGCATGTATTAAATACATTTGAATAATAATAATAAAAAAAAAAAGTAAACCTTTTTCATGTTCCATTTATTAATAAATAATATTTACATATTTATTAATAAATATATATAGAATACATGTTTTGTATCTTTTTGTCATGTTTTAATTTGTAAAATGATTAATTTATCTTTTAATGTGTTAAAAATGTACATTTTTGGTTTCACTCACATTCGCACTCTAATAAATGATTAACAAATAATTCTCTCACGAAACGAATCTCTTATCCTGTTTCATGAATCTTGGCATGCAGCCTATGGTGAATTCCTGGTAAGTCGCTGAGCTACAGGAACCATTAAATAAACTATTCATGTCCACCCTCAGAAGAACAGACAGTGCGCCCAGTGTGGGCTACACTGAAATCCAGAATGACGAGAGGAGAGTGAGTTAGAGAAACAGAAAGATGGAGTAAGACAGAAAGAGAGAGTGCATCGAGATAACCAGCTGAGAAAATGACATAAGCTATCCGGCAGTTATCTCTCTCATTCGCTAACAACTCTATACTCAGCAGTGAATTATTCAGAGTGAGGCCACTCAGTGTCACAGCCAAAGTGCTGAAATAGCTGCAGTTCACAGTAAGCCAGTGAACGACAGAGCAATGGGTGGAGGGGACAAATATAACTTAGGACTGCTTACGATGCACCAGTGATGCTAAATGTGCAGAGGAAATCTTGGAAATGCAGAGCTGTTGAGTGAGGGACAGGACAAACAAACATTTAAGCAGTCACAAATACACACACTCACTTCATGGCTGTGAGGTGAAAAAGCAATGAATGACACAAATTATACCTGTGTAGGAAGGGTGATGCACCACCTGCCACTAGACAACAAACACGAGCAAATTCACTGATGTTAAAGACATGCTGTGTAAAATCTAAACTCATCTAGTTAACAAATGTTCCTAATCTTAAGGCCCGTTCTCACCAAGAACGATAACTATAAAGCTAACGATATTAGCGTCCACACCAGCAAACGATATCGTCTGTTTATTCTAAGCGCACGCTCGTCTGCCGCTTTAAATTCTCGAGCTCGTTATAGCAGGATCAATTCTGATTGGCTGTCAATGATTTTATCGTTCATCAGCTGGAAAAAATCGTTCTGATAGGGATTCCAACGATATCGTTTCTCTGTGCTTTTATACCTGTGGTGTGGACTCTGCTATTCTTTAATATTGAGAATGATTTTTAGAACTATAACGTTATCGTTATCTTTATAGTTATCGTCCTTGGTGTGAACGGGGCTTTATTGTGCTTGATCATACTACAGTACTTATAAAGGCAAGTCATTTACTGTCACACACTGAAATTTTACATTTATTACAAGCACAATAATCTAACAACAAATCACGCTAAGGGGAATTTTACCAACTAATGTA
>JAFVLL020019070.1:0-25390 GCA_021397915.2 Tor tambroides
CATTGAACAAGGGAACCAATAGCAAAGAGACATGAGGGCAAAGGAAGCATGACACAAACAGGAACCATAACAGAACTTCAAAATAAAAGACATGATACAAGAACCTGAAACAAAACCCAAAACAGACCTTACAGGCATCAAAAAGTTGAATTTAAAAGATCACTCCTGCATTTAAAGGGATAGTTTACCCAAAAATGAAACATTTTGTCATTGTTTACTCACTATCCCAAACCTGTTTGACTTTCTTTTTTAGGAACATGAAATAAGTTATTTTGGAAGTCAGTGGCGTCTAAACAACATTAGACTTGGCCCCATTGACTTTCATTAAATGGACAAAAACACTGAAATGTTTTTCAATCTTCTACAAAAGAAAAAAAGTCATTCAGGTGTGGAATGACATGAGGGTGAGTAAATAATGACATTTTATTTTTTAATTTTTTTCATTTTTGGGTGAACTATCCCTTTAATTGTGGTTGTCACAGACAAAACTTTGCAGTCCATAGCCATAGTTATATTATTGTCACAGCAACATGAGAATAAATGCCGTATCATTATTATACCCACTTAATTTTGATGTCACTCGAATGTAAAGCAATTAAATATAATGCATTTACTGTCAGCGTTACATTTCCTATCTTTGACTTTCTTTTGAAACCCTATTAATGTGACCTCAGGGTTGATTAAGTTTAGGAAATCAGCATGCTCGCCTCTCAGGAGCCCCGCTGATATCACTGAGGTGAAGTTTGGTGACTTTATTGAGTCTTTCCGCTGTCAAAAGAACTTGATGTGTCTTTTTTCTCCTGTCTGAGAGCGGCGCAGCGCATCTGGCCTATTCAAATCCCGCTGCAGCCCCTGCTGCTTTTAACCATTGAAATTATCAAATTAAACGAAGCGGTAATGGTCTCCACAAAGGCACTGTGTTTGGGGAAGGGCTGCAGTTGTTCTTGTGGCGCTCCTGCACGAGGTGATGTTCTGAGAGGGACAAAAACATCTCGATTGTGATGCCATTACAAAACATGCCTCATGCTGCGAGAAATATGTGAATCACTGAGGTGATTAGAATAAGACTCAAAAAGACTGCTAAAGAGAGAAGACACATCAAGGGCTCGTTGTTACCCCGTTGTTGTTACTAATTGACTGTTTTTTTTTTGTACTTTTATACAGGATGTGCCTCTCATTTATTATTAGCACTATTAAATATTAAAGACAACACCTGTGCTTGCTGAAGCATCACTCAAGAATGATCTGCTGAGAGCTGTTTTGTTCTGTTTTCACTAACACTGCATCTACACTGGAAGCGATTGGTGCCCGTTGCGATAGCTTGAGGCTGTATGCACTGGAGGCGCTGAAGCTACACGTCATCTCTGAATGTTCATGATTTCCAGATCAATCATCTGCAAACTCAAAACAGGACTTCAGCAACAGGAAAATGGACGAATAATTCTGTTTATACTTTATTTCTCATTGGAAATGCATATTTCATTGTTTTTTTGGGACTAGCAGTGAGACCATTTTATACGAAAAACTGAGCTTACATATAGTTGGCAACAAAATATGATTAAAGTACTAGCCGAATGACCACATTCTGATGCATCTTAAAGTAGCTGTGTTTCCATTACCTTTCAAAATGTGCAAACTGAAATTACGAACTGAAAATATTCCCAATGGAAACATCATTTTCGCAAAAACTCCCATATATCGCAAAAAAGTTTTTATTCTCACATGAGGTGGTTTTTCAGGCAATTTGAAGAAGGAATATTTCGCAAAACTGCAATGGAAACCGTTTTTCCCATTTACAGATCACCTGGCGTACGTAAAAGTCACATTATCATTCTTTAATGTACTATAGCCTCCAAGAAACACCTCATACGTAGATTAAAAATAATGGCTAGTGCAGTGGCTGCGATGTATGTAAACTTACCAATATCTGTTGCCATGACTTATCGCAAGAAGAAAAAATTTTGCATGAGGAAAAAAGTTTTAGTCACATAACATCAGTTAATGGAAACGCCATTTATAACGCAAATATACAATGGAAACCAGGCAAGTGATAGTCCACCCAAAAATTGTCATTATTTACTCACCCTCATGTTGTTCCAAATTTCTTTCGTCTGTTGAACACAAAAGAAGATATTTTGAAAAATGCTGGTAACCAAACAGTTGCTGGTAGCCATTGACTTCCATAGTATATTTTCCCATGCCTTGTAAGTCAATGGATACCAGCAACTGCTTGGTTACCAACATTCATCAAAATATCTTCTTTTGTGTTGGGTTTTTGGGAAGAGCAGCACTATTTTATCCAAAAAAAAAAAAAAAAAGTTGCATAACTGAGCTTACATATGGTTAACAACAAAATATGGCTTAAAGTACTTGACCAATGACCACATTCTGATGCATCTTAAAAAGAGTGTTCACCCAAAAATAAACATTTAATTTACTCCCCCTCATTTAATTTCAGATCTGTACTTTATTTGTGTTTCATAGAAGAAAATTGTTGGTAACCAAACAGTATTTTTTGGACAAAACTATATTTCAGGTCACATTGTCTTCCATTGTATGGACCAAAAAATACTATGGAAGTACAATGGGACCTCAAACTGTTTGGTTACCAACATTCTTCAAAATATCTTCTTTTGTGTTGCACAGAAGAAAAAAAAATTGGAACAACATGAGGGTGAGTACATTTTTGGATGAACTATCCATTTAAATGAAAGAAATTCATAGCAATAGATTGACGCATTTGGTAAACAAACATTTCAGTCAGTTGGGGAAAATATAATGGCAGTGATACAAGAAACGAGGCATCTGTCACCTGAAAACTCGCTCTGTTAATTATGGGAGCAATGTAGGTTTGTCGCAATTGCTGTAAACACAACCTTAAAGTGATCAGCATTTGTTATGTAATAGAACAGAAAATGATGAGGGAAAATGAATATCTAAATATTACAAGCTGGTTCAAACCTGCAATGCCTGTATTAATGGGTCTGAGCAATAACATCAGCAGTCACTTTTGATAACGTAATCATTCCACATTTTGCTGTATAACTGAAAGGAACTGAATGTAGTTTAGTCAAATATGCCAAGAAACAGCATCTAGCGCACTAACCAGTCAACCAGCCATTGCTTTGCAGGGCTTGAACTAGATCAACAGGATACTAAGCAGCCATAAATACAGTTTTCAACTCTCTTGTCAAAAATCAAAGAGAGTTGGGGATTTTAGCAATTCTTTCCACTTTTGGGGATTTTAGCAAATTTTTCCACTTTTAAGCTCATTTGCAAAGGCTGTGGTCCTGACACGAAGCCTGCATAGTTTTCTAAAATGGCCTCGTTCACACAAGGCAAACTGAGAATTAAATTTTAAATATACATTATACATCAAGTATCAATTAAAAATAGTTCTCTTTAATTAAAAATGGACAGCTTTGCTCCTATATTTGTCTATTTTTTAGGCTTATTACTAGAGTACCACATACTTATCTTAGCAGCAAACTACAGCAAATTCATCTGGAAACATCTGCTATTAGCTTTAGTTTCTGCCTACATGTGTATAGAGCGTTTTGAATCAATTGTGGTTTGGATGTTGCTTTCGAAAGTAGCTTTCTATGTAGGCAGCAAATGTGGCAAGGCAGCTTACTTGGTTTTTAAACAGAGCTTTAATTATAAAGTCTTGCTTTTGTAAAAATATTACACTTATTATTAAGGAATTTTAGCTCTGGTCAAGCTTTTATTATGAATTTTAGCTGTAGGGAATTCAAATATTAAAATTAGGGTTGATTTGATATGATTAATTGATATTAATCAAAACGTCAGATTGATACTGTATTAACAATCGTCCCGCGATTTTTAATATCAGTATATCTGTAACGATTTAGTTTATCTTATTTAGGCCAACAAATAGAATAAACCAAATATTACTTTATGCAAATTTATGAGCATAGGTAAACAAAATCTGGGCATATTGTTTGATCTGAAAAATTACACAACAGAAAACAGATTTCTTTTGATGAAAGAAACGTGAGTTTGTGCTGTTCTGAGACACGAGACTAACAGACAAACATACATGTATACACCTGTGCGCTATTCTGAAGAAAGTTAAAGTCTAGCCTTGTGGCTATTTCGCGAACTTCCGCTTAGGAGTTACACAAACAGAGGGATTTTCTATCTTTGCTTTTAAAGATAAATTCAGCCAAGTTCAGCAAGCTTTGGAGAAGGAATTGTTTTGTACTTGCGTTAAAGTTGAAGATTCATACTTAGCTTTAAGAATATACGTGGCTGGCTAGTGGCTAGACGTCGGCCTGGGAATGCCCTTGTGTGATTGGCTATTAGTTTCCTGGTGGCCTTGAAAGTAAGCGCGCTTCAAAGTCTTTAGAGTTCTTTGCTTCGGCTTCAGGCTTGAAGAAGTTCTTCCGAGATTTGAACCAAGTGTTGGTTCAATGTGCTTATTTCGGCCGGTGTTAATGGCAGTGAGCGCCTTTTAGAGCCTCACTGAGACGAAGACAAAGTTTCAAGCTTGGCAACGGCAAGAGAAGAGAAGCAAAGCGAATGAGCTGAAAGTCCTTTAGAATGGACTGACGTCAGGGGCGTTTCCCGGCGCTCTTTGTGGACTGGTTCCTGTGGGCGGAGCCCCGCCCATGAATCAACTTTCCATGCGTAAATTTATCTGCTTCGTTATATTGTCCCATTGAAGAGAATATCCTGGCAGATTTCTATATGTGTTATAATCCTACATTATGATGCTGAAGGTTAATTTTCATTCACACCAACTTATTGTTTATAAAATGAGCTTTCCTTAGAATCTAAACAACAAATATATGGCATTCAACAAAATATATATCTCAATTTATATACTACATGGCTTAAGGCATAGTTTAAACGGTCCTAAATTCTAAATAATCACACTAAGTATGTGAAACTAACAATAGCGATCGGGAAAATTAGACATCAAAAGATTATAAAATAATATTACAGATCCAAATAACAGAGCAAAGTTTATAACTGACAACCTGAGTATAAAATACAATGTGAATATAAAGTCACTTGAACATAACATATTGTTTTTAGCTACATATTGTTTAATGGCGGGACTGACTGTTGTGAAGTTTTTGTGAATAGTTTTAAACTTTGCCTAAGTGCAAATATGCATGCACATTCTTCCGTGAGTGCAGGGGATGAACAGACAGGGGTTACAAGGTCCTTTTCAGATTGGTCTGCTCAGTTTCAAACCATAAAAATGTCTTTTCTTTGTTAACTCACTCTGTTAAGTTCCTTCGCTAAGTGGTCACGTGATCTGAGTTTTAGATCTTTTTAGCTGGACAGAGCCATAAAATCCGTCGCTTGTGTTTATCCGATGGATAGTTTATGCGTGAAGGGGTCGTGGCTTTGCGCCCCCTCTGTTTCTGGAATATCTCCAGACAAGCAGTTTCTTTGTTCTTTAGTTGAGTTCGCCTGAGCGGAGTCAGTTATTGCTGTTCTGTTGGTTGCAGGTGCAGGATGTGGTTCTATAAATCCATCAAGGTCTTAGAGTCTCATGTTGATTCAGGAGGTTTAGGGCAGGAAATCGGCCACGGTGCTGGTCATTCGTGACCTCTTAATGGCCACAGCATGGAGGAAGGCCTGTGCTCTGGAATGTGTTGTAATTGGAGTTGTGTCTGTTCACTAAGTCTCTACACTTTGCAACGCAGAAACATCAAGGACAGATGAACGAGTGATCAAATCTTAGATATGAGACGTATGAAGCAGCAGTCGTTTCTACCTTTAATAGAATTTTAATCAAATGATTATGACAGCAAAACTAAATTCCACCTGTCATTTAATCTGAACTAATAATCAGTTTCTTTGGCACTTTTAAATATTACATTATGTTAATATTTTCTTGTGTGTGTGTGTGTGTGTGTGTGTGTGTGTGTATGTATATATATATATATATATATATATATATATATATATAGTATCTCACAAATGTGAGTACACCCCTCACATTTTGGCAATCATTTTAGTATATCTTTTCAATGGACAATACTATAGAAATTAAACTTGGATATATTTTAGAATATTCAATGTGCAACTTGTATAGCAATGCTTCTCAGATCTGAAAATAACTCAACATACGACCATTATTGTCAAAAAAGCTGACAACAAAAGTGAGTACACCCTAAGTGATAACAGCTATACATTGTTTGACCATGCAAAGCCACATATCCTATTCATCATGTTCATGTTTTTGTCTGCTTGACAGGACCACACAAATGTGTATCTTGTATTAGAGCAGTTAAAATGTGGTGCTTTGAGTACAATTCTCTCATAATGACCACTGGATGTTCAACATGGCACCTCATGGCAAAGAACTCTCTGAGGATTTGAGAATTAGAACTGTTGCTCTCCACAAAGATGGCCTAGGCTATAAGAAGTTCAGTAACACCCTGAAACTGAGTTACAGTACAGTGGCCAGTGTCGTACAGAGGTTTTCCAAGACGGGTTCCACTCGGAACAGGCCTCGCAAGGGTCGATCATAGAAGTTAGGTCCTCATGCTGTGCATCAGGTGCAGAAGATGACTTCAAAAAACAGATGCATGAGTGCTGCCAGCATTGCTTTAGAGGTTGCAGAAGTGGAAGGTCAGCTTGTCAGTGCTCAGACCATACGCCACACACTGCAACAAGTCGGTTTGCATGGCCGTCATCCCAGAAGGAAGCCTCTTCTGAAGCTGGCTCACAAAAAAGCCTGCAAACAGTTTGCTGAAGACAACCTGTCGGAGAGCATGAATTTCTGGAACCATGTCCTGTGGTCTGATGAGTCTAAAGTAAACTTGTTTGGCTCAGATGGTGTCCAGCATGTGTGATGACGCCGTGGTGAGGAGTACCAAGAAAACTGTGCCTTGCCTACAGTCAAGCATGGTGGTGGTAGCATCATGGTCTGGGGCTGCATGAGTGCTGCTGGTACTGAGGAACTGCGGTTCATTGAGGGAATCATGGATTCCAACATGTACTGTGACATTCTGAAGCAGAACATGATGCCCTCCCTTCAGAAATTGTGCTGAACCGCAGTTTTCCAACATAATAACCACCCCAAACACACTGCCAAGATGACACTGCCTTGCTGATGAAGCTGAAGGTGAAGGTGATGGAGTGGCCAAGCATGTCTCCAGACCTGAACCCTCTTGCGCACACGTGGGGCGTCCTCAAGAGGAAGATAGAGAAGCACCATGTGTCTAACATCCAGCAGCTCTGTGATGTCATTATGGAGGAGTGGAAGAGGATCCCAGCAACAACCTGTGCAGCTCTGGTGAACTCCATGCCCAGGAGGATTAAGGCAGTGCTAGATAACAATGGTGCCCCTACAAAATATTGACACTTTGGACCCAGTTTTGACATGTTCACTTAGGGTGTACTCATTTTTGTTGCCAGTTATTTGGACAATAATGGCTATATGTTGAGTTATATTTAGAGGACAGTAAATTTGTACTTCTATACAAGCTGCACATTGACTGCTCTAATATATATCCCAGTTTCATTTGTGTGGTATTGTCCTTTGAGAAGATATGCTAAAATTTTTGCTGAAATGTGAGGGGTGTACTCACTTTTGTGAGATACTGTATGTATATATATATATATATATATATATATATATATCCTAAAAAACTTAACTTTCTTTTTAAGCAAATAAATTTCTTGTTTCTTTTTCTGTAGTGGACTGAACAATTGCAGTTGCTTTGCCATCCACAAGCTCTCTCTGTTACAGGTAATATCCTTTATAAAACTGCTCTAGAGAGTCATTAATTACTGGAGAAAGCCAATTCATATCTAGCCCTGCCTGAATAATGAGGGACAGGGGAGTCTCATACTCACCAATAATAAATTCATAAACGATACCCTGTCTCACCCTTGTCCTGGCCAAGGATACTGCGGCCTAATCATTCCACAACTACCGTCAGCAGCCGTTCTTCATTGCTATTCTGCCTCTAACTCTGTAATCAGCACAAACATGGATAATTGGCACAGTCTTTAAGGACGAGTTATTTCAGAGGAAAACGTTGAGCTTTGGGAAAAGAGATGGGAGTAGAACTGACCAGACGAGAATTATATTCAGTGTGCACTTTCATAACTCAGGAGATTTAATAGAGTGCTCATTGTTTTGTTCCAAGTGTAAAGTTGGATTCAGATGTTTCTACTAAATTTCCTCTTCTGAAAGACAAAATAGACACAAATGAGACAATTGTTGATATAAAGCATGTCAAGTATGAAGCTTGTACACAGTTAATAGTGTACTTTTAGTGCACATTTTATTGAAGTACTATTTCTTTTTTTTTATTTGTGAAGTTTACTAGCAATTTCTGATAAAAAATTCAAAGTAAAATCTACACCATTTTTTTCATTGTATATATCTTATACAATGTGCAGTGAGTAATGAATGATTTTGGCTTGGAAGATTTTTTTTTGTTTGTTTTGGGGATTTTTGAATTTTTGATTGCAAATTTTGGATCTTGAAGACATTGCCTAAGAAATTACATTGTAAAAAATACTTTTCAAAGTTGTAAATATAGATTGTTAGAGTACTAGTTTTACAAGAAAATACTACTTCTTTCTGCTTTAAAATTTCACATTTAATTCAAAGTCTTACTTGCTGTTTGTAATTGGGAAATTTACTAGAAATTTCTGAGTAGGGTTATTATTGGTAACTAAAACTTAAACTAAAACCATACTTTAACTGAAAAAAAAAACTTTAATCTTATTTTATTTCAGCTACAGTATTTCTCATTTTTGTTTGGTTTAACTTGATGTACTAATAACTAAAACTAAAACTGAAATAAAAATTATTGAAAACTATAGACACATTAAAAAAATAAAAACAAACATTCCAAAAAAACTAAAAACAAAATTAATAAAAGCTAGAATTAAAATGAAAACAGAAAATCTAAAAATAAAAACTAATTCAAAATATTAAACTATATAAACTATAATAGTATCTCAATGATACTAAAATAACCCTGTTTCTGAGTGAAAATTGTTTCTACACCAAATTGATTAATCTTAATTGTCCATTTGGCTTCACTTGGTCTCATCACTTTCTAGGAGAAACTGTTGAGGTGTTAAAGAAATCTAAAGAGAATAAACTAAAGTGATTGCAGTTTTCATTTTAGTTCTATTTTTTGACATTAAAATTAAGAATGAGATGCACAAGATGTCTTTTTTACATTCAATCAAATGATTGGTGCCCTTCCAGACTTGCATCTTCACAATATGCAATAGGATGTGTTTACACTACCATTGTTGCCAGTGTTACTATTCAGAAGCTCATGAAACATGAAAGGGTCTTCAGATTTGGTTTCCTTTCTTTGCTCCAATTCTTATGACAGCCCCTAAACTCAGTGTGTCCTGGCAGGCGTCCTCCAATTCAGCTTAACAATAGAAACACGTGAGCTTTTTGGTCCAGACTGTGGGATTAAGCTGTGCATGTCTGAATGGGGCACAATGACAGCAGGTCTGTGTAAATATATACTGGGTTACAGTATCTTAATCCTGTGTGTATGCATGTGTGAGTGAATGTGTGTGAGCGTGCCTGAGCTTGAGACGAAACATTACATTGAGCACTAAGGCTAGAAATATGCTTACGCAAACAGTAAGTTTGCGTAAACCCCAAACATTTCAACGTATTGTAAACGCAGGTGATAACAAGGGTGCGTTAGACTTACCTTTAAATGTCATTAAGCCAAATATATGCTGTAGTTTCTCTCAGAAAAGAGACCTTAATATTAATAGACAAACCTGGTATGTAAAGGTATGGTAATGACTAGCTCTGCCTTGACAGTAGTTGACCTGACTGTAGAAGAATACAGTTTACTATGCACAGTGTAATATGAATTGCACTTTGACATGTTTTTACAGTACAGCGTTTGCATTTACATGACTGAACAAAAGTTTTTGAAAGAAATTATTGTTTTTATTTAGGACGTGCACATTAAACGGATCAAAAGTGACAGTAAATGTTACAAAACCTTTATATTTCAAATAAATGCTGTTCTTTCAAACTATTTTTTCATCAAAGGATCTTGAAAAGGTTTTGTAAATAATGGTTTCCACAAAAATATTATTCAACACAACTCTTTTCAACAATGATAGTAATCAGAAATGTTTCTTGAGCAGCAAATCAGCATATTAGAAGGATTTCTGAAGAATCATGTGACACTGAAGACTGGAGTAATGATGCTGAAAAACCAGCACTGCATCACAGAAATAAATTACAATTTAAATGATATTCAAATAGAAACCAGTTATTTTAAATTATAATACTATTTGACAATATTTCTATTTTTATTGTATTTTTGATCAGAAAAATGCAGCCTGAGTGAGACATTCAGAACATTCAAAAACATTTTAAAAAACCTTAATGACCACCAATTTTAAGCGGTATGCTATGCTATACTTGCATAGAGTGTGTTTTGGCTTTCATAAATCTTATTAGCATTTGTTATGTGACAAAAGCTCTGGAATAGTTTGTAGTTAATGAAATAGTTCACTTACACAAACCAAATCCAAATCTGATTATGTTTGAGTTTGTTTTGTGCAGCTTTTTACTGCGGCGTAAACTAATACTGCTAGTACATTCTGTTGCTTTTTCTCTAATACAGTTTTATATTTCTATTAATGTCTCTAAAGTCCTATATTCTCAAGCTCTCGCATTTTACCTTACCAATATTTTTGTTTGCAAACAGACAGAAAAAAGACCAAAGAAACCCACAATACTCAGAGGAACAGAGAACGTTCACTTCAACGTATGCTGTGTGTATCTTTGCAATTTAATTATAAATGATCCTGAGGGTCTTCCTCTTTATCCTGACCTGATGTGACCCCCATAAATATTCTCTCTCTCAAGTGCTCCCATAATCCTCTTTTTTTCCCTCCTTTCCATCCATCTCTGTGACCCTCCAAACTTTAGATTCTGGTGTAGCAGAGACACAGAAACAGAGAGCTGACACAATATTTAGTATTTCTAAGACTCTAATCCGCTAATAGCATTAATTCTGATTGCTGCTGTTTGCAGGCCCGGCGGGAAGTGGTCGAATTGTTTTCGTCTTGACATCATTTCTTGTGGCTTCATATTAAAAGTAATGCAACAAAAGGAGATGTCCCTCAAATCGGGTGATTTTAGACAAACAGACTTGAGTCAACAGCTTCTGTGACAGCAAACAAGCTATTTAAATGAGATCAAGAGTGCTCTGACGGCACCGTGGTAATTACATTACCCAGCTGCTAAACTACAGCTTCACTCGCCACACTGCGTCTAAACAAACATCATTACCCACAATCCCATCAAACAAGGATTTTGTATCTTTGACATCACTTTTCTTTCTCTCGATCTGTTTCGCTGTTACTCTAGCCAGCTGTTTTTAGCAATATTTTAGCCGGTTATTTTTAGCTGGTATTTTCACAAGCAAAGCAAAAATGCTTGAAAACTGAAAATATGAAATGACATAAAAGCTTTTGCAAAGCATTTTCACCTCTCTTGTGAAAACATTTTCAATATTGTGTGGATTAACATTAGGAGCGGAATGAGCGATATATTGAATATTTGCGATATACTTTTTATTATTATGTTGGCAGCATAATATTAACCAAATATTGTGAATTTTCAATGGTTTTAACACATTTTACTTTAGCCATTAACTTTTCTAAAGCCTGATTAGTTGATTAATTTCCAGGAAATCAGTTTAAATCAGTTAAATTGTACATTGCATTGAATCACATAAAAACACTTATTCAAAGATTTATTTGTGTGTTCACTTATCAACACTGTAAAAAGTGGTAAGCTGCAATTATATAAAAAAAGTTGTGCTAAAGCCACCTGATTTAACCTATAAGAATTAGTTTTGCTGATACAAATTAACGTATTTAGGCTGATACGGTGATGTTAAATTATATTTTTGACTAGAATAAAACCAGTTAATTTAGATGGTACAATTTTTAGGTTGCAGTTTTTTCAGTGAATGTGGCATTAGGAAAGTTTTAGTGAAATTGCTTATTACAAGGTACTGTTATAATGGTGCATATAAACCATATATATATATATATATATATATAAATTTAGAGAGAAAGAGAGAGAACATGCCTTAATTATTTTTTAATTTGAGTTGATTTATTTTTACTGTATTTTACTTCTTCTTTAATGCATTTCCAAAGTACTTCAAACTGTCCATTTCAGTCGATCAGATTAAAACGGATTCAAAGATTTGTTTCCGTCTCCACTCAAAAATGTGTTTTTATGTAAAAATTTTATATGTCATGTAAATTATGTTGTAAATATTGCAACTTATCACTAGGTATTGTTACTTTGGTAGATATAAATGATTATATGTAGTTTTTATTTTTTAGTTTATTATTTACTGTATTTATTTACTACTGTTTATTACTATTTATTATTTACTTTATTTTTACAGCTTCTAGGAGATTTTTGAATGTACTTGGGACAAATAAATCATAACTACAATTCCTTTGATTAAAAAAAAAAACAAATCACTGTTTAAGAGTATTGATTATGTTTAGGCTAAAAATATTGAAATTATTTTTATTTTGAAAATAATTTCACCCAGTCCTGTTGTCAGCTAACATAAATATTCTATTAATTGTACTCAGGTTTGGTTTGCTTGGTGCTTTTGATATCAATGCAAACAGAGCTTTAAATAATGCTGCAGTATTGGAGCTCACAGCAGCTCCTGATTACGGCCACCTGCAAACACATTATGCACTTCTGTTATACAGGGCAAAATAACTGCCTTTGCCAAATGGAAGTTCATTTACACTCAATTATGCACCAACAAAAACCATGAAGCATGTTATTTTTACAGAATCCAGTGATTGCATAAGTTTTTCGATGGTGTATAACACAGATCGGAGACAGAGAGGGTCTACATGTTGGGTAGAAGAAGAATACAAATACGTATGCAGTATGAATGTGAATATAGATGTGTTTACCGTAAAGCGTGTGTGTGCGGGAGGAGTGATTGGGCTATTCCATCATAATCAGACACCCAAAATTCAATTCTGTTCTCCTCTGCGTCTCACCATCTTGTTGAGATGCTGGATTGTTGTTGATGTATCTCCTCATTTTAACCACTGATGGAATTGTCCTCTGTTGTAACATCTTAATTAGGTGAAAAAAATGCAGGGGAATTGCATTTAGCATGCGTCGGAGGGTGTTGTGTACCCGTACAGGAACTCCCAAGATAGATGATTCCTGCTGCTAAAATGCATCAAAACCAGAGATGCCATTTTGTCTAACTTGATATTCATAGCCTATTTATAACCTGTATCTGTTTGTGACCTGTCTCAGTGTGCTGGATACAAATACAGCTGCCAGACATTTATCTAGATTTTATGACTCACTTAAAGTGAAAATGAAATCAAAATTGACGCTATTTGCTTTCTTAATGCACGTTTCTGGTCTTATTGTGAAAGATTCATCGGTGCATTTATTGCATCTCATGCAATAAATATTCCTGGAGTCACATTGCTTATTTAGGATGCATGAGATACTGGATAATTTAGACCAGGCTTTTTAATTAATTGCAATAAATAAATATATTTAAATAAATAAATAAAAAATACATACACCAGGGTTATATATATATATATATATATATATATATATATTACATTTTACATTTAGTCATTTTGCAGACGCTTTTATCCAAAGCGACCTACTCAAGCGATTCACCTTAAAGAGGCAACAGGCACAGGAAGGGCTCGTAATACCAAGTTTCAGGCATTGTTCCAAATAATTACAAGCTAGAAAGGGAAGGAATAAATAAAGAGAAAGTTTTTTTTTTAAATTAATTTTAGGATTATACAGTATATATACCTGATTAAGACAATAGCCAAATAACTATAACTAGGCAATGTCTTACATTCAGTCTGGCTCCTTTCTGAAATGAATCATTTCTTGTAATAAATATTCCTAAGTAGTGCACATTGCTTATTGAATTATAGTTATCCAACATATTGGCATTTGAACCTAGTGCAAGTTAATTTATAGTGAATTTAGAGATGGAATCTCTTGAAATTTAATTGAATACTTGTGGCATAAAATATACAGAAAATAGTTTGAAATGTACAGGCGATATCCGAGTTTCCCCAAGACAGCCCTTCTTCCATCGTTTTCCATCTTACATCGCACTCAGTACAGTGCTATAGAACGGCAGAAATATTCAGCGGCGCATCAGATAAGGTCTTAAATCCCTTTTAGTGCTGTGTAATTCCTATGAGTACGTGCTGTTCAATTTTTATTAAATCTGTATTTGGTGTGTTGCCTGCGGACCTAAAGAGAAAATTATGCTCAATTAAATTAGTCATGTTGAAACCCCTAATTAGCCGTGTTCCCTGATAAGAAAACCCAATGTGAGATACGGCATTTAAGCTCATCTCACCCTGATGCTGTAAATCTTGATCCACCCCAATTCACACAATGATCGCATCATCAGGGAGGTGGCTCCCACCGTAATGTAAACGTCAGGGAATCATTACTATACTTAAAGGGAATGAACTCGAATGATTGATGAAGACATCAGAAATTGGGGCGTGGCTGTACCAACCCAAAAAGGTCGGCTTTCCAGCCAATAGATAACCAGCAAAATTAAAGCAGCTGAAACTGGATTTTGCATGTTGTTTCTAAATGATTATTGGCTATTTGAATACTTTTTATTGTTTCATTTAGTTTAGTTATCTTTTATTTGTTTATTTGCCTTATTTGTTAATATACATACTTAGGTTGACAACCTGCTTAGTAATAAAGTCCTGTATATATATACATAAGTTAAGGTGGCATTACTACAGTTATGGTTAACATATTTGTATGTATGGACGTACGTATGGATTTTAAAATTCAATTCCTGAATTTGAATTGAATTTGAATCAATGTAGCAAACAAGATGCAGAATTGCAATTCAACACTTTTAACTAGAAAAGCAGTAAAACTGTAAAATCTTAGCAGATAGATAGATAGATAGATAGATAGAATTTATTTTATATATAATTTAGATAGATAGATAGATAGATAGATAGAATTTATTTTATATATAATTTAGATAGATAGATAGATAGTTAGATAGAATTTATTTTATATATAATTTAGATAGAATTTATTTTATATATAATTTAGATAGATAGAGAGATAGATAGATAGAATTTATTTTATATATAATTTAGATAGATAGACAAACATTTAATATCCAATTAGGCATTACTTATGTTAAATTATAATTCAATTAATTCCTATGTGTTGTGGCCAGATGAATTGAAATTCACACTCATGAACTCAAAGGGGAGCCAATACTTTAATTCTGAACTCTATACTGCACAAAGTTCTTTCCTTCAAAACTTTGATCTTCTTCCTTTATGATACTATATGGGTTGTAACATTGAAACATGCATTTTCTGTAAAGCTAGTTTGAGACAATACGTACTGTAGAAAGCACTATATAAATAAACGTGAACTGAATTAAAATCATGAAGGGCCCTGCTTAGAGAGTCCTGCTTAAAAAGAAGAAGAGGACCTTCTTGTGTCTGGAGATAAAACCTGAAGAGCAGATGAATGCCGAGCGAGAGGGTCTCTGTGAGGGAAGTGGAATCATCCATCATTGGTTACAAACAGGTTGATAGCAGAGCTACACAGGGCTAATTAGCTGAATCAGTTTTTCGACAGAAAAACTGACTCCGAGCCAGTGGTCCGACCCTATCTCAGCCGAGCAGGTGAGGAGAGAGTTGGGTAATCTTCACACAGGAATCTGCCCCAGGGTGTAGGAGATATGCTCCAGTCAGCTCTGTTGAGTGTCTGCAGAAGGTGCCCTAGGTCTGGAAGACTTCCTGCTGTGTTCATCTTAACAACCCTAAAGACTACACACCAGTTGCTCTTCCTTCACACACCATTAATATCGTTGATAGGTTGGTCCTGAAGTAGCTCCGTCCCCTAGTCACAGACCATCTGGACCGGCTACAGTTTGCTTACTCCGCAGGTGTAGATGACAGATTCATATACTTAAATGCCACGATTATAAAAGGCTTGTATGATACGATTTCATCCTAAAGATCATGGATTTGATCCTACTTTGACATTTGAGACTGTATTGAGATTTGTGATTTACTTTAAGTCAAAACTGATGTGAAAAGTTCCTCCATGCTACTCCAATGTACACCACTGTTCAAAAGTTTGGGGTCAGCAAAATAAATTAATATAGCCTATGTATTTAAAATATAATGTAATATATGTGTAGGCCATTTATTATTTTGTTTCATATTGATGTTTACAAATAGCCAAAATTGCCTTATCTATTATTGCACTTTGTAAATCAGTTTTGCTTGTTAAGGCAGACACCATTATTAAAAAAAAAAAATATTATTCATAAGTTTGGGATTTGAACAAATCCTTAAGCCGTAATATTACATTTGGTGTATAACTCATCCCACACCGGCTTCTTATTTTATTTCTAATTTTACTGCTTCTTATTTGGCAGATATAAAAGAAATCCAGCATATTATAATTATACAGGAACAGCTTAAGGACGTCCGTATATCAGCACATACAGTTCTCCAGCAGCTCAGGTTAACTGCTCTAATTTGACTGTCAGAATTTAATGCACTTGCACAGGTCTCAGTGAGGTCATCTATCTATCATTTGTTTTGTTTGTCTTTTTTTTGTTTCAAACAAGCTAACATCTGTAATTGTTATAAAGGGAAATTCCGTGTGGTGACCCATACTCGGAATTTGTCCTCTGCATTTAACCCATCCAAGTGCATGCACAGTAGTGAACACACACCCAGAGCAGTGAGCAGCCAATGCTGCGGCACCCGGGGAGCAGTTTGGGGGGTTCGGTGCCTTGCTCAAGGGTCTCACCTCAGTCATGGTATTGAGGGTGGAGAGAGTGCTGGTTATTCACTCCCCCCACCTACAATCCCTGCCGGACCTGAGACTCAAACCCACAACCTTCGGGTTACAAGTCCAACTCTCTAGCCATTAGGCCACGGCTGCCCCGCCATAAAAGCTATACTGATAGTATATCTTTGTTCTCTTATTATATATATCTCTCATTCTATTGTTATATCTATATAGTTCTTGTTTTATGACTTTCAAACAAGATTTTGTCAAGTAAACAATAGAAATTTTGACAAACTTTGCTTTTCCAGATAAAAATTGTGGTTGATTTATATATGCTAATTTCATTTAAATTCACTGTAAATTCAGAAACTGAACTGAGATTTAATTTCACCAACACTACTTTTAGCAATACTAATAGGCTGAATTTGTAATAGCATACTAGAATACAATGCGCATACTATTTTTACCTATCATTATTAGTAAGAGCAGAAATAGTAAGGAGTGTGCTAGTATGCAATTCTGAATTCAGCCATAGTGATGCTGCCTTAGCAAACACTACTTATAAATGCGTGTCATAAGTCCCCAAGTCCACTTCACAGGCGGATTCCAAACATTTTGTCTCTGGAGACCAGTAAAAGCAGAAGCAAATAGATTGTGATGGTACATAAGCAAGGGAGAGAGAGGGGAATGTAGGGCTATAATTTGAGCACAGGAGAGAAGGAAAACATTTCTTGTGCAATGAGTTGAAGAGAGAGAGACTACAGAGACCTGTTTGTCTGAGTTTGAAGAGCTGCACTCTGCCATTAGGACGTTTTTTGGGGTAATGCAATGAGCAGATCCGCATGATGTGGCCGCAGGGGCCTCTCATGCTGCCTCGGGGGCCACCAGGGGCCCCTCCAGGCCCTGCAGTGCTCGGAATGGCATCATGGACAGTCTCAGGCTGCCAGCTTATTGCTGGCCCGGAATGATTTGTGTTGGGTCAGCTGCTAGAAAAGCAGCTAATTAGCTCTGTCATTTATGGCTAAAAAGTTGACTAAACGAGAGGCCGGATGGCAGGAAACTCTCTGAGGGACGAACGGAGAGACATGTAGCTCAGCGAGATGCTTCTTATTTCATTAGCCTCATCTAATTTGCCCTTTTTGATTTCCCATTCCCTCTCTCTGTCTCTCTCTCGTACATCCTTCCACCTCCTTTTCCAACCCAGCCTCATTAGAAAAACGTGCCTGTGTTGACATTTCTGCAAAATGATTTTACTTTGCTTCTTGCACGTTTTGCGACACTTTTAAAGTGAAATGTCCATTAAATTATGCTAGAAGCAAGTTCAGTTTTATCTGAAACAGATTAAAATTAATCTGTCAATGTTATATTTTCATATGTACCAAAGTTTGTATGTTATCTTTATATCCTTTTATCAATCTTTCTTTTCAATCTATGTCGTTCCATATGTCTACACTTGTCTAAAATGTCCACTGAGTGACACTAAAATAAGAGTTGAATATGCATCTGGCAATGTTTTATTACATTGGTTGTTGTACATATTGTGGTAGTTTGTAAATAAAATGTCTGGTGAGTGGTGATAAAAATGTTTTTGAAAATACTGTAGCACCTACACTAATACTTTCCCTAAACCTAATGATAATGTTAACAAAAGCAAATATGAGATTAGAAAAACACATTTGCTGATGCAAACATGCTATTTTTGTTTGGTTCTACAATGCTGTACCAGGTGCGCAAGTTTACTATGTCAGAAAAACCATACAAATGGAGTTGGTTATGTGATGCAAACATCAAATGTATTATAGTTTACAAATCATGCACTATAGTAAAAACATTTAGAGGTCATAATATAGTATTGTGCAAGGAACCACACGGAAATAAGTCTTTACTAATCAATAATCTGCCCCATAATCATTATTTGTGTGAAAAGGGAATAAGTTGTTGGTGTTTTACTGGCACTAGTGGTCATTTCAGATGAAAACTGCATTGAATTGTATGTATGGGTATTTTTTTTTTTAGTTTTGCAGAAATGTAGGCACAGGCACGTATTTCCAATGAGCCTGCCTAGGTTGTCCATTTCCTCCAGTCCTTGTTTTCTCTTTCTTGTTGCTTTAACTCCAGCCTTGAATTACCCTTTAGCCGTCAATGAATCCGGCTCAACTAATAGATTCATCTCTAGCACTGCTATGTCCGGTTCTGTTATGAAACATCAAGGTCTATTTCTGCTTTACCTGCATGAGCAAAATGCATTTAGGGCTGCGGTAATCTTGAAAGCGTGGCGAGAGAGATACTACACCAATAAATACAGCCGCCCGGCTCAGGGATCTAATTAAGAAATGAAGCACAACATATAATTTAGCACCAAACAATGTGCAATTTCCCCTTCAACCTCTTAAATTGGTGTAAATGATGTCACCCTGATGGCCAACCGATCCAGCAGTAGGGGTTGATGTCAGGGTTATGAGTCCATTACTACTAACCTCGTCTCCCAGTTGCTCTGTGTATTTCTAAACCACAAGCTTAAATGACTGGAATGGTGTGTGTTGAGGATGAGAAATGGGGAAAATGATAGAAAATGAGAGCGTGAAGTAGAGAAAATGAGAGAAACAGTTGTGCAAAATCTGTGTGTTATTTACTAACCACTCACATGCCGGTTAAACTAGACACTATCCATGCTGGTATAGCACTGCATCATGCATATAATTAACTATCATTATCACACACCTCCCCGAATTTGCTTTATTATATATTAAGCATTATTCACACTGGCTAATTTGCTATTTGCCTGCCACAATTAATTTTATTTTATTAAAAAGAGATAGGATTAATTTGGGATAATTGGGCCATTTTGTCCCTAGTATATTTTCTAGTGATCCTAGCAACATTTTAATATATGATCAAATTTTGAAGAAGAACAATTTTCATTTTATTATTTTATTAACTTTTTGATGACTTTTCCATGACAGTTTTAAAATCTTTTAATATTTCCAGATTACTATAACAACACAAACATCACATGCAAATAAATAAATCAGTTAATTAATTGATTGAAAATGGTGTATATTATAAATGCAGAATAAATGTGTATTAAATGTGCAATTAAAAATAAACTGAGTAATGAAACTAATTCAATTTTTATACAATATAGGTTGGTAAAAAGCAAAGCACCTGCATTTGCCTTCACATGAATGTAACACATTTTATATAACATTTTTAATCATTAAAATAAATAATAAATAATCATAAAAATCATTAACCTTTTTTTTTTCTTTTCTGCGTATCATTGGATGTAGTTCATTCTTAGTGAAATCCTTGTTTATATCTATACCATGACCTTAAATGGTGGAAATTGGGAAATGATAAGTAAAGTAAAAAAGTAAAATAGATTGTGAGTGCACTTTAGATTAGGGAACACTATGAACTATTAATTAGTTGCTCATTAACATGCATATTACCAGCATATTGGCTGATTAGTGCTTATAAAGCACATATTAATGCCTTATTCTGCATGACCATATTCTAGATCTCTTAACCCTATCCAATACCTAAACATAACTACTACAACTAATACCTTACTATCAACAAGCAGCAAATTTTATTGAGGGAAAACTCTTAGTGAATATGTGTCACCAGGTTGTGTGATAACACGTTTGCATCTTCAAAGTGGTTGAGTACTGCTTTCGCTGTCCTGTTTCAGTGCCATTATGTATATTTAGCTTTGACTAAAACAGTTACTAACCTCTCTGTGGAGGAGTGACATGTCCTAGCATGCATCATGCCTTCTAATTAAGAGCTGTAGTGGTGAACCAGTTTTGATGGAGCATTTAATATTACACGGTTGTGATATCACTGATGTTTATCCAGACTCCGACCAGTCTCAGAAGAAAAACCTTTGCTCAGACTGAAATCTGAAGGGGAAAAAAAACAGCATCTCTACAAGACATTCTGTTTAGAGCCGTTCCTAGTCCTGCCTTTTATTCATCACGGAAAAACATCTCAAGGGTTGAAACATCAACCAGAGCTGAAGGCATCAATCACATTAAAGCAAGACGAGAGTGACTTGCTGCTGGAATAAAGTATCTGAAATAAAAAATAGAAGATAGTCTTGTGGGCATACGGTGGGCGGATGGGTGTTGGTCGGTTTAACTCAAGTACTGTATTTGGTTGGGAATTCATTATCTGACTGCCAATAGCATTGTTAATTTACATGCATTATTTTCTCCATTAAAAGTATCCAGGTATTCTGATGAAACAAACATTTAAAAAAAAAAAAAAAAACTCGCTTTTCTCCATTTCATCATTTGATGAATTACAACTGTCATGATCAATAGAGAATTTACGCAAACATCCTTTTTAAACGAAGCTCTGTACATTAATTGCATCAAGCAAAACGCGCTGACTTTTGAGAACAAACTGCAATCTATAATAAGCTTAATTTGCATCTAAAGAATGTCTGTTTGAGCAAAGAAAGAATGACAGCGACTTAATTTAAATATGCAAACAACGCCATATCAGCGCAGATGGCGCTTTGTTAAACTGAATTGTGGGTGGTTAGTGATTAAGATGTGCTTGTGCTGGAATCTCATGCACAAAAGTGGTGCAAGTGTTCAGTGAATGGCTCTTCGACTTTCAAAAAGTCATTTTCAAAGCCGACATGAGATCAGAGATCCAGGAGGGCGTAAACAAGACGTCCGAGAGTCGAGAGACAATGTGACGGCAGGGACAATCAGGGTTGGGAAGCAGCCCTAAATCACACCACAGATATTTATGGGGATGCTAATGACAACAAGTCACTTTTTAATGTCAGGTCTCAACCTGTGATTGCACACTGGGTTGAGTGATTTGGACGTCCTGACAGTTGTAATTATCCTAGTGTCTTCTGTCAGGCTGGCAGGGGGCTGAATCTACCTCAATTAGACTGGCTAATGTTCTCGCTCTCATTCACTCATTCCCTTCGCAAACATTTCTGTGGTTTCGCAAAGGGCAAGAAAGCACACGGCCCTGTCGGTTATGGCCTGCCAACAGCGGACGTGTCGTTGGAAATGTTTGCCATTTGAGATTTTTTTATATCCTTTGGGAAATGTAGGGGCACTTGGTTTATGGACAGCCCTTTTTGTCCGCTCATTTTCCACTCAAGTTCATGTTCGGTTCTTGCGATGACTCAGAGCCACTAATGTGTTTGACTGAGGTCAGACCTTCAAACACTAGCCTGCTCCATTATGTGTGGATTTCTGTGCTCCGTCCATCATTTATGTGTCTTTGTGGACGGTGTCTGCGAGGACAGACTGTTCTTGTTCAGAATTGTGGACACAGCATGCAGCTACAGTATACATTGGTAGAACTGCTTGCTAAAGAAAGCAGCACTTTTACCATTGCTCATATGGATTAATGATGGAAAAAAGGGTGAATAAAACTACCTGTATTTGGCAGGCGTTTTCATCCAAAGCGAGTTACATTGCGTTCAAGATGTACTTTTACCAGTTCATGCAATACCTGGGAATCAAACCCATGACCTTGCATTGCTATAGTAACACCAGAGACCAAGCCAAAGTGGGCTTGAAAGTGGAAAGTGAAGGTTGAATTTTGACTTGGAACAGTATCCAACCATGTGTCTACTATCCAGAACAACACAGCAGCTCTGTTGAGTTTTGCAGAGCTTTGCTACCCTAGTGAAAAATAAATATACTAAAATGCATTTGAAATACATTTATTTTGTGCAAAGTATACTACAAATACCTTTACATATTTATGTGCTTAATAAAAATACCCTGCAATTATACTTTTGGTATAATTATACTAAACTGGTATACTTAAAGTCTGCTAAATTGGAACAACTAATTTTGTGCTTAATGCACTTTAATTGTGCGGAAGTAGTGCTGAAGTCTAACTAAAAATATACTGAAGTATATTTGGTATATTTGTGGAATTATTGCAAGTATACTTTAGGTACACTTTAAATATCTTGCATTTAAAGACTGATATTATTCAAAGATCATACAGTCCACATCAATAGTGACATTAAAACACATTTTGTGCTTAACATTAAGAAATGTGCATTGTGCACATGTAGTACTCCAAATAAAGTTTAATTATAATTTTTATATCAGTAAGTCTCAAGTGATATGCCAATAAATATGTTAATAGATTTGAACTATACTTAGTATGAAATAAATGCATTTTAAATATATTACTTTTTTACTAGGGTAGTATAAAAATCTAGTTCCAATATTTATTGCATTGGTTTTTATTACCATTTCATTCATATCACTTTTTGGAAATTGTGAGATTAATCACATTTAATTAAACACATATAAAATTATTTTATTTCATTATTATATTGATTTGTTTATTTTTTTCTATACGTCTGTCAGTACTCTTAAGGGTAGGTAGAAAAATAGCAAATATTTTCCAGATAATATATATTAATAATATTTATATGTTTATGTTTATATTTATCTGTAATAATTATATATTTAATGATATTTATTATTATACACTACTGTGCAAAAACCATGGTCAGGGACAGTTTAAAAATTCTATAGGATTTGTGCTAATTAAATCAAAAGTGACAGTAACAACTTTTAGATTAATACAAAATAAATGCTGCTCTTTTGAATTTTCTATTAATCAGAGAATCCTGAAAAAAAAATGTATCACAGTTTCCACGAAATTATTAAGCAGCACAACTGTTTTCACACTGATAATAATAATAAATATTTCTTAAGCAGCAAATTAGCATATTAGAATGATTTTTGAAGGATCATGTGACAATGAAGACTGCAGTAATGACTGATGAAAATTCAGCTTTGCATCACAGGAATAAATACATTTTAAAATCTATTTAAATAGAAAACAGTTTCTTTAAGTTGTAATAATATTTCACAATGTTTTTACTGTATTTTTGTCAAATAAATGCAGCTTTAGTGAGCAGAACATGAAAAAATGTTACCAACCCCAAACTTATAAAATGGTAATGTATACCTGCCTGTACCTATCTTTTTTAAGAAGAGGTATCATTACATTTCAGGGTCAACAAAAAGTTTGAAAACCCCTGACTCATTATACACAGAGAGAGAGAGTATCTTCTCTAACTAACACACCCACAGGCAAGTGTAGGGCAGGTTTGGCACATAAATATGCATGCATGTCCACACACACACACACACACATACACTCTACACTGTTGCATTGCGGTGATTCACTGCATTCATTTCAGCTGTGAAGAGCAGTAGGGTACTGCTGCATACTGCTGCTCTCCCAGTCACACTTTAAAGAAATAGTTAATAAAAAAAATCTAAATTCTGTCATCACATATTCACCCATAAGACTTTATTTCTTCCTCAGAACACACACAAACAAACACACACACACACACACACACACACACACACACACACACACACACACACACACAAAATGACAGCACTGGGGAAGATTATCAATGAATGACAACTTAAATTGTAGTTTCTTCCTTGCACAAAGCTATCATATGACTAAAGAAGACTTCACAAGTCATTTGGACTACTTAATATATATATATATATATATTTGCACATTAAAAAATCTATATATAAAAATCTATATATAAAATCTAAATCTATATATGAATTTTTACCCAATTGGCCTGAAAAATATATTTGAATACATTCAAGGCCAAGCCTTTTGCACTGTAAAATGAAGGACTAAATAAATAAATAAAAAACATTTTATCTAAACATTAAGGCTGTAGATATGTGTTTACCCGTCACTTTGAAATGCTTTGAATTTTTGCTTTTAATATGCATGGCTGTCATTACCGTGAGCTGCTTTCCACTGCCAGAATTTTTACCCAATTACCTTAGAGTGCCTTTGCTTCTCTCTCCAATCAGAGCGGCTGATAACAAACATGTCATCAGACTGTCAGAGTGGCAGCTCGTATGAGGGAGCAGCTGCCTCTTTCGCTGTCAATGTTCAAATATTTATATACACTCTTTAGTGCATTATAATGAATGTAAAGTCTCTCTTTGTCCTGCATTTTGTGCATTTAGAGATAAAAAACAGGCCTTTCCTCACCTGTCAGTCTGTAGCTCAGAGTCTTTAATAGTTTTAAATAATTGAAACAGTACTTAAATAATGACGAAATAGCTGTTTAATCTGAAGTAACTTGTTTTTATGTGGGTGTTTGTGAGGATTGAACGTTCTCATTATAAGCAGCGATTATGTTTTACGTGCAGAGCTGAACGTAAACAAGCTGTAATTCGTTCTCATTAAAACCTTCCCTGTGATTATTTTGCATTCACCTGTATTTCAGACGGCTGTGGTAACAAGTTCGCAATAAATGAGTCAGGAGCGTGTTGAACAAGACATCAAACAGCTGCATGATCGTGTAAAACATTCACTGTCATTCTTCTTGCATGTGATTAAGTCGTTGTATCATGTTTAATGTCTGTTTGTCTCAGGTACACAACAGAAAGGAAGAGGCGCTTTTCTGAAATACGCAACAAATTAGTGGTGGTGGGTCACTTTCAGAAAACAGGACCATGTGTAGAAAAAATT